>VWYP01030531.1:203272-297822 GCA_013400435.1 Pycnonotus jocosus | reverse complement strand
AAAAAAAAAAAAGGCAGAAAAGCTGTGGACATTGTAAGATGTCAGTGTGACCAACAAATCAGTGTCACCTCTGCCCTTGCAGAGCATTCTGTGTCCCTTTGGACGAGAGCTGGTGAGTGGCTACTGCCCTCTTCCTGCATTCAAATATGCAGCAAACCACTGTTAGATATTCCCATCATGAAATGTCTGTTTGAGCCTTTTGTTTGCTTTCCATTTTCCTGTTGCTGGTTCCTTGCCTGGAATGTCCCATACCTTATTAAGCAGAATTAGCTCTGCCAACCTACACACCCTCTGTTCCTGCACACAGTGACAAGTGTCGTTGCACAGCATTTTGTGGTGTGGCTGTCCCAATGCGGGTGGAGAGACTCTCTCAGAGCTCCCTTCAACCCATTGCCCCTCAGGAGGGATTCAAGCCCTCACTGGTGCCAGTTCTACCCTGAAACCTGCCAGTGCTGATTGATGAGGGTAGTGAGTCTGGGTGAGGGCAGGGAGGAGAGGCAGAGCAATCCTTCGCACTCTGTGCTCCATGGAAACCTCCCTCCGCTCAGCCAGCCCAGGAGAAGTCCAGAGGGCACTCCTGCCCTGCCCTGAGCTCATAGCTCTTCCCTTCAGCACAGCCACCTGCACATACCCTGGGGGAAGCACTCGTGCTCCTGAGCAGCCCCTGTTAGCCAGGAGGTGCCTGCTTACTCTGCCTGCTTGTGAGACCTTACCCCTGTAAAAGAAGAGGCATTTGGCCTTACAGGTGTTCCAAGGCTTGGGACCACAGCTGCCAGTTTACTACATAGACAAGCTCTTAGGAGAGCTGGGGTGATGGAAGGGGTGTGCTCTAAGTGCCCTTGGACACAAAAGAGATCATCTGATGTCCTTTCAAGGGAATAATGGTTCTAGGTAATAGAGATCAGGGATGCAGGAAGAAGTTTTCTTGGGAAAGCAAAGTCAATTTAACCCAGCTAGCCCCTATTCCTCAGAACAGTGATTGCTTCCTCATCCTGCAGTGGGAATTTGCTTCTAAACAACAATAAAAAAAGTTGGATTTTCCACGGAACAGATACTAAATGTGACTGCTGGGGGAGAAAGCAGGTGGAGAGATCAGACATGCCTGGTGTTGACAGATAGCATGTTTGTGCCTAATACATCAGAGAAATTGTTCCAAAACAAGTCAGCCATGTGAAAATGCGTCCCTTGTAATATTGGCAAGGTCAGAAAAACCTAAGGAGATCTGCTGAGTAAGTGCTGGTCCTGCAAGGAAAAACCATCTAGAGGCATGTGGTTGTGTTGCTGAGGGGATTTTCCATCAGGGTCCCATAGGGGCAGAGACAGGAGCTCCTGCTGTTTTTCCCTGTTCTTTCTGCTCACAATAAAAAGTCCTGTATCAAGGTCCAAACCTGTTGAAGCCCACTTGTCAATTGGCTCTTTAATCACTTTCAGCTGAATCTAAAAACCCATACTGATCCAGGGAGGTTCATTAAGTGGGAGGGACTCCTCTGGGTCCTCTTTCCATGCTGTCTTCTCTTCCTTTTGCTCTGTTCTGAAGCTAATGAGGTTTAATAACCTGTTTCCTTCTTTCTCATCCAGGCCAGCTTGGGGAAGAGAGGGAACATGGCTCTTCCTACCTGTGAACCTGTCCCTGCCTGGAAAGTCCACCTGCAAACACACGAGACGTGTGTGAGCCTTTTGGGGCAATCCTGGGGTGTACCAGGTGCAGAGGAAAGAGCAGAGGCTTTTATAGAAAGACTACATACAGGCAGGAATATATCTCCTCTGAAATCCTGTCTTTCACTTCCCTAGAGATCGAATGTAAAAGACCAGTCCTATATCTGCTTGGAGAATTAGGCTGAAGGGAAGTAATAGCGACATGCTCTTTCCAAGAAACTGAGAAATGCCATGGGTTAGATCTCTGTCATGTCCTGGCTGTGCACAGACAGCCAGCAGGCCTTAGGCCTGTAAGCAGGGAGGAATGGAAGAGGCAAATAATTTTGGTTTGGTGCAGACAATTTTCACAGTGCCACCTCGGCACTCCATTGCTCTCTTGGTATCATCCAAGGAGATGTTTGTATGGAAGGCAGCTCTGGAGATTGTCTAGGGCTATGTGAAAGAGGGGGGAAAAAAAGATGAACTAGCAAAAAGTTAATTAAAACTCTTCTGATTATGAGGTAGAATTTAATACTTTAAAAAATGCGGTGTGACACATTGCAGCACTGCAGCTGAATTAATCATGAATGAGGATAGTAATTTTTAATTTTTGTGTGCATGAGAAAAACACTCAACAGATTTGACAATTAGAGCGGGGTAACAGCATTGCATGGCACAATGTGAAGTAGTTTTTCCCAGTGGTTTTTGAGAGGGAGCTAAACAGATGTGCTCAAATATTTACAAGTGCACAATATTCACATGCTTTTCAAATGCTGACCCTGCTGATTCGCAAAAGTCTGCTTCAATCTGGAGACCAGCTACTGTGGTGACACGGGCTATTTATCATAGGTAACACAGCAGCACTGCTGCCAGCTCCCCATGTACTTGTGTGCACAGTTATCTCCTACCCTTCTGACACTGATACACCACCTCAGCCTCTCACCTGCATCACCAATTTGTCCAACACAGTCCTGGCAGCACGCTGGGCCCTGCTGGCTCAGCCCCAGTTTGTGGGGCAGGAGTGGTTCCTGTGCCACACCACGTCAAAGAGAAACAGGTTTGACTTCAGCCACAGCCATACAAGTCAGGGGAGTTCAGTTGAAGTGTCACGAGGGCAAAGCACTCCTGTAAGAGTCTAATATTACATGTTTACTCTGTGTAATTCAACACGGTTGGTCATCAATTATCTGCATCAAAGTGACCACCCAGATGCCCAGTGTATTTGGCCTCATCTGTCACTTAGCTGTCCCCTGTCATGCTTCAGTTAAGAGCTGAGAATGCCAGTTAACATTGTCCATATCACCAGCGGTGCAGGGTGTTTCATTGCCTTGTTTTCTTCAAAATGAGCCCAAAGAAAAGTCAGGTTTGTTCAGCACAAGCTGTAGCTGGGGAGGATTCAGGTAAGTCAGATGGCAGTGTCAGTGATGAATGGCACAGATACTGTAGGGCTATGGCTGGATATCCTAACTGGGAAAGCTGAGCTGCACTGTATCTCACTGAAATAGTGACTATTGCAGCAGTTGCTCTACACTGTTCAATTGGCTGTGTAATTACTTTCACAAATTAAACAAAAACAATGGTGAAAATATGTAAAATGTCACCTGGACTGAATTGTGGTTCAGATCCCCAGTGAAAATTAGTTTGGCAGCCTCCCCTCACATTCTAATCTGGTCCATTTCAGCCTGAACACCTCTCTGCTCTCAAGCCCAGGCTGGTGTTGCAGGTCAGGCTTTAGATGTGATGTGAGTGCTGCTGTGTGAGAAGCTCTGCTTATCTGGCTCAAACCAGGATAATTAGTGCCCCATTTTTTTCAAGCCATCCCTCTCATTCCATGCTTCGTATACTTTCTGGTTTGTTGTGCCTGCTCTCCTGAGTTTCTTTACTTTGAAAGGCAAACATGCAGTGATGAATACTACAGTACCTACAGTACAAAATTCACTCTCAGTGAAATGGGGAAGTTTATGTCCCAGTGAGAATCTGGATTGCCACAGCTGGATTCACCATCAGGCAGTCACAGAGAAACAGTGTGTTCTGTCAGACAGGCTGGAGGAGCCCAGGCTTCTCATCAGATAGGTGTGTAGTGCCTTTTAATACTTTTTAATAGTTTACAAAATTGTGATAAGCTCTGCAAGGCCATTTAAAATGGATAATCTTCAAGTGGTATTAAGGACTAAAATGGGTCTGCCTTGTATGCCTTAATGGGCCCCTCACAGACTGTTCAACATTATCAAAAGGTGATTTTAGGAGTTTGTAATAAATATGTTCCTTTGGGGAAGATTAGGAAACAGGGTGGGATTTGCCATCCTTCTGCTACCTCCAAATTGCTGTGCTTTAACTGAATTAATTACAGTGGGTCTGCCTTGAACTCCAGAGTGCCAGTTCACTTCTGATCTATTGCTCAGTAAAGAGGTTTGTCCTTAGGGGGAAATGTTTGCTCCAAGAGCCAGGGCTGTTTAGTATTTGATTATCAGCCTAGGAGAAATTAGTCAAATAAGGCTCCAGCTTTGTGAACACTTGCGTGCTCGTTTAACCTTCCATTCCTGAGGAGTCCTTTAGATTTCAAAGTGCAATAAAATGTGTCTGCAGAAATCTTATGGGGACTAGGGACTATGAGAGTTATTTATTTACAAACCAGAAGTGAATTACTCCATTCAGAAAGTTTTCCTTGTGCAAGATGTGCTTATCCTCTTCTAGTGTCCAACCCTGTCTTTGTTGCAAACCCAGCCTTTGTCCACACCACTCTCAAGGGCTGAGCCTGGAATTGCAGGGAGATTTGAGTGTATGAGTGAAACTGGATGAAATTACAGACATTACTCTCCCTAATTTGTCATCTCACTCTTTCCTGTATTGACAAAGTTCATGTCCTTGGGCAACCAAGTAGTCAGAGTGATACAAAATCCACAATAATA
Organism: Pycnonotus jocosus; assembly: GCA_013400435.1. Lineage (NCBI taxonomy): Eukaryota > Metazoa > Chordata > Aves > Passeriformes > Pycnonotidae > Pycnonotus > Pycnonotus jocosus. The sequence continues at coordinate 293,278 of VWYP01030531.1, read as the reverse complement.
ATCCTTCCATGTCAACCTTCTGGGGTTTCTCTTTATATATCAATTCCATTGTACATCAGTTAAAGGATTAAAAGTACAATTATGAAACTTGCCCATTTCATAAAACGTTGAAAGTTGAACAATTTCTTGTGGAGCCCACCAGAAAACTTCTCATAACATCTACTGTCAGTATCTTGCCAGCAATGTGCTTCCTGCTATTTTTGTCTGCCTAAAATGAACACACTGGAATTTATTGATTTGTTGAAATCAATACATTTAGGAGGTTTAGGAGGAAAAAGTGGTTTCTTATGGTTTTACCAAATTTATTTGATGGTTGCTGGTTTTGAAGCAGGCTTTTATTGTCTTGGCCCCCAGACCTCTAAACTTTGTGCTTTTAAGTCAGCATTCCCAGAGCTTTCATACTGACTGACTTCTTGTTATTCTTCTTGCTGAGATACTGAGAACTCTTAAAAACTGAGATGGTCCATATTTTCATGGACCTTGAGTGTTATTTAGAGGCCTCAGTTCAGGCAGAGCGCTTTCAAAAGTCACAATATTTTTTTGTATAGCACCAAAGGATTCTGTATAAATGCAAGCTTCCCACAGTGATGTGTGCATGCACCCAGAGAACTCCATACTGAGCTCCAGCCATATTTCTTGACTGACTGGTTAAGTTATTGTCACCCAAACAGATCTCGTGCACAGGATATTAATTTTCTTAATTTACTTAGCCATATGATTGCAAAATATCAACATGTAATAAAAGAGTAAAAAAGCATTAATGCAGTAATTTGCATTAACTCCTCAATATGATGATATGAGAAATTGTCATGTGTATATCTAACTCACACTGAATTCAACCAAAATACATAATAAATAAAGTTTAAGGGCTTGAAAATGTATTGAATTGGTCTGGTGATGGCTAACTTCAACTAATAATTGAGAATAATTGAGAATAACTGAGGCTCCTGGGGCTTGAAACCTGCTAACCCCATGCCAAGGTCAGTTGGTGTTGCCAGTCCACATGAGAAGAGGAGCACATAATCAAGCTGGGCAAACCCCCTGTTCCAAGTGTGGCTGCTTTTGCTCTTTTTATGATGACTGCTTCCAAGTATGTAGTTCCAGTTTAACTGAGTCTAATGATACACACTTCCTAGATTTCAGATTGTAGATTTTGAGTTGGTGATTAGTGCTTAAACTCTGTTTTGGGGTTAAACTCTGACTCAAGATATTGAAATGGGCAAATTCTCCTATTACCTTCTGTATTTCACACCCTTAATCCTATTTTTAGGCATCTTGATGAATCAGACCTACTAAGGAAAATGCTAAAGCAGATATTTCACTCGGAGCATATAAATAATCCTACACCAGCATTTGAAGGCCAGGACTTTTTAGACCCAAGAATTTGCTGGAAAACTCCCATGAGGTATGTACTGCTTTTACTTTTACCCTACAGGGCAGTGGTATTCACATATTTTGCCTGCAAGACCATGCTGGGTGACTGAAAGCATGTGTGGAATCTGGAACATTTATGGTGCAAACATCATTTCAGCATTCTCCTACGCAAGAGATGATGAAACTTCCTAAGATGAGAGTCTATGTAAATATGTGTTACCCATCAGCTAGGCAAACAGATGACGGACTGCTCTTTTTAGAAGCTCCAGATGATGGCCATGATCCTGTAATGTGATTATTGTGAGCAGAGACATACATCTGCAATCCAATTCTTGCTCTGCAGATCCACTGAATGTGAAAAAGAATATCAAGAATATCAAAAAGACTACCCTCCATAAATTCCATTGTTATCTTCTCTATTCTTATTAATGCCTAATTTAAATCTTGACATCTAACTTTTCTTCAGCATTCATGATTAGAGAAATTAATTTACAGTTTCTTCTGAAAGCATAACAGCAAATGGGCATCAATTCAGATAGCCATTTATTGCTCCAGCAGTGAAGTTAAACAGCTTGTGCTTCTAACTGCATGGTACAAAATATATAAAGCTATTTGCTTAAGTTATTAATCTGAGATGACCTGATATAACGTGCTAGTAGAAGTTCTTCTCCCAAAGAAGAAAAATACATGCTCTGCTCAGTATCTCCTGGTGGCTCTCTGCTCCAAATGAATAAACATACAAAAATATTCCCCCAGCCAGGTGTGATCCAGGAACAAACTGGCAGCATGTCTTTGTGTCTGCTAATGTAAATTCTAACTCACAGAAGTGGCCCCCCCATTAGTTCTGCAGTTAAAAATGCTAGCTCTGTCTTCTCAAGAATCATATTCCACAGAACATGCCACAAGCCCAGAAAAATCACCTTTATTCTCAAAGGATGAAGCACATGGCTTGCACTGATGTACAATGAAGTATCCCCTGCAAGACTGATGTTTCAGGACTCAGCCATTATAGATGAAATGGAAACAAAAAAGGGAAATCTTGTATGAAATAGACAAGAAGTATTCTTAAAGTCAACTTACAAAGACTAATGTCTACAGAAGTGATCTGAATTAGAAGAGCTTAGCTCATCTGAAATAATCTTCTCCTCAGAACATGGGGACACATTCCCTCAGCCTGCAGCTGCTAAACTGCCCAGCAGGTCACCCTAGGAAAATTGCAAACTGAATTTGAGGATTTTTCCTCTTCTTCTGTAACCCAAATATAAATCTCTATCTCTTTCTCTACCCAGAAAGCACATGAAACTCAACTAAGCTTTTCTCAATACTTCAATCTATGCTGCATATGGAGAACATTGGCTCTTGACTATAAAATGCACACTTGGATTTGAATAAGTCAGCTTTGTCTTGGTATGGTAAAAAGGAAAAAGAGAGTTAAGAAAATATATGGTCATATACCAAAAGCTAAGAGAAGCTAGGTAATAGGTACCAATATATGAAAATATTCACAGGACTCAACTTGAAAAGAAAGAGTAAAAAACCAAGGAACCTCATGGTTAATCATTGTAATGGAATACTGATAGTTGCCATTGGCTGAAAAAGAATTCAGACATTTCAGAGCCCCTGATGCACTTTGATCCTTTGGATGTTAAGCTCTGAAGCAGTGCTGAGTTTTGCAAATTGATGACAAAACCCCATTCTTTTTTGCATGCTACTTTAGCTACTAACTTTTTATTCAAGAAAGAGTTCTGTTGACAGCAAGATTATTTTCTTAGAAAAAACACTAAATGAGAAGATGACAAATGCTGTTGTGAATGTTCACACAACTCCAGGAGAAATCAACCACAATTATTCAGACAGGGCTCCTGCAGGAATGGATAGAGCTAAAGTCTTGAAATTTGGCAACGATAAAGTCTTTGATAAGGAGTAGCACTTGGAGTTGCTCTGGAGAAAATCTAGTTTCATCAGTGGGATTCATGCTCATTTGGAATTGACCATGTGCAGTAGAACATTTTGTCTGCATGTATGCAATTAAGAGAGGCACAGTGAATAGTTGCCATGCAGTTAGTGTAACATATGCTCCAGTACTTCCAGACGTGACTACTGAAGTTGGTAGCAAAATCCTGGTGTCTTCAACAAGGCCTCAATCTTAGTCAGATAAAAACTGCTACGTGTGAAAGCAGCTGGGGATCTTTCTCTGCACTGAAAAAAATGTGAGAAAGAGAAGAGGAATCCATACTAAGGAGCTGACTGAAAGACTGGAAAGGCTACAAGCACTGTCTTGTAGCATTCAGGAGATAGAATGATATTGCTGCCCAGTCTGTGACCTGCTGTTTGCCTTCTGGCAGATGCTTTTATATTTCTTGCACTTTGCCTGATGCATCTCAATAAGAAATCCTCAGCCTGACTTAAAGACATCAGGACATTTTTCCCTAGTCACCACAAGCATTGAAGTAATGTGCTTAACACTTAAATCCCAGGGCCATGTGTACTATACTCTCTGGAAAAAAAAAAGAGAAAAAAANAAAAAAAAAAAAAAGAAAGATCACTGCCCTGGACTGTCTTCATCTCAAGGACTGAAGCTCACTTGGTGGCCTGTGTGACACAGGACAGTAAGAGGCTGTACACCAGAGAGGCAGTGATCTGAAAACAAGCAGTCTTAGTCCTAACACCAGCTGTGGATCTGAAGGCTCCGCCTGTCTAATGTGCCAAAATCCAGGACTGAACTCTGCGAATCACATGTATTTCCCCAGTGACCTACCCTGAATGCTGGCTCCAAACAACCCCCACTGGAACTGTGTGTGGTTCCCCACTTGAACTGGCTGATGTGAGCCCATCTCTCATCATGACAAGCCCAGCAGGTGATGCACAGGTTCATCTGTGCTCCAGTTTGTCACCAACGCTCCAGCTCTGCAGACAGCATGACTGTGCTGAAGCTTTAGACAAGGCAAACAATTTCAGGCAAGATAAGAGCAGAAAATTTTTTTACCCAACCAGAATTTATTTATGTGAGGCTTCTAAAAGTTCAGTAGTTTTAACTCCACTGCTGTGTGCCTCACTGCTGTTTTCTGGAATCAGGAGAGGAAGTAACAAATTAGCACAAGGGAAAGCATTCTTGAAGCAACATCCTGAAGGGGAAAAAAAGTCATGAACTGCTGGAAATCCACCCAAAAACATTCCTCTGATATTCCAGGATTTTTTATTCTCTGTTCCAGATCCCAGGGGTCTATAATGCAATAAGATTTGGATAGGTCTGCCCAACTCTGATGCCAAATTTGAATTATGATTTCTGATGCTCTGTCAGTGTAGTTTCCTTTTTCCAAGTCTGGGGGTTGGAACATTTTCCTCCTCACTTTGAGCTTGGGGGTCTACTACTTTTAGCAAAACCTGATGAGCTGAGGCCATGGTGGGGACATGGGCTGGACACCAGCTGGGTGCCATACTCAGAAAAGCCTCCTGCTGTGGCTCTGTGAACCTCTGAGGGTGCTGCCCTGCTGGCTCCACAGCTCTTTTCTTTTCCTCCATGAATACCATACAAGAAAGTGAGTCTGTGCCCCAGCTCTTTAACTCCAGAACCAAACTGCCTGCCCTGCAGCCAGAGCTGGATTCTGCAGAACTAATCTGAACATCTGAATTTATGACTCCAAAGTTAACATTGTTTAAAGGCAGGTCAGATTCTATTCAACCACAATAGCCAGCAGGTAATTCAAGTGTGAATCCTCAGTCTAGGCCATGGATTTGTGTGTGTCAGCAAAATGAATGTAAACACACCACACACACCCCTACTCCAAGGAAGGGTATGGGGAACAGTGGCTGCCTTCTCCACAGCAGAGACACATCCCTGCAAGGTCATGGACAGCATTCCAGCTCATCAGTGCTGCAGATAAACATCCTTCCTTCCCAAAGAGCGGATGAAAACAGCTGTTTGGCGTTACAGTATATATTGCAAATGATTTCTTGTCTCATCAGAGGCAGTTGTTCTTGGATAATGCAAAGGTAGTGATCTGAGAAGCACCCAGCACATGCACTGAGCTGCAATACTTGGAGAGGAAGCTGGAGCCAAGGAAAGGCAGTGATTTGCCAGATTAATTGGTTTGCATCCGATGTTTATTAAGATGCTTTTGTGAATTAAGTGGACGGACAAAAGTCAGGTGTTTAATGACCAAACTTCTGAGGCAGGCAGCATGTCAAATATTTCTGCAATGGTCTTACAGTATCTTGTTTCACTTTCCTTGCATCAAAATATTGGTAGGCCTCAACCTCATGAGGTTCAGTGCAACGTGGACCTGTGCAGGGAGGCACAGCCAGAGGCTGGGGTGCAGGAAGGGTCTGTGGGGAGCACACCAACAACAGGGGCAGAGATAAGGAGCATCTCACGAGGGGGAAGTGACACAGGGGCTGCGACACCATGGAAAACCGGACCTGCTAGCACATGGAAAGGGAACAGGATGGACCCGAGAACCTGGGCTGGGCAGGTACAGAGGTGGGCTCAACCAGGGCCCTGACTGGAGGACCAGGGCTGGACTGGGACGTGTGGGTCCTTCACTTGCTCTGCAGTAAGCTGTAAAGGAGGCAGCTCCACACTTCTCCTGTCTCTTGCTCCAAAGCACACAGACAAGGCAGCCTGCGCTGTGCAACCTGCTGAGGAGGCAGCACCGAGCCCTGAGGGGCCTCCCGGCAGGAGGCAGGAAAATATGCAGGAAAAAATGTGTTCTAGTGCTGTCATTGTCCTTTCTTTAGTTGTAAAGCTACCCTAGGTGGTGTTTGTTTATCAGCCTAGGCTTGCATGTGTGAATTGAGTGCTGACTTGCTATTTAAAAGCCCCCACAGTGGGCAATCTTTCAAAGGCCGCATTAAAACCATTAGTTTGTTGTGTTGGGACAACTGACAATCCATGAAAATGCTTGAGAACAGACAGGGCCCACAGAAAAACAGAACTCAATTCCTCCAAACTGAAGGCAGCCATCCACCCCCCCAAATGTTTCTATTAAGATATTGTTTACACAGATTTAATCAGTCGTGTCACTGGGGCACAGCAAAAACCGCAATGTGACCTGCTGAGATTTAGCACCAGATTGCGATTTACAATCAAGACACCAAGAGTCACTGAAGTGCATAGCTCCTGCCCCAATCACTAATTAATCAGACCCAAAGAGGTCTCTGTAAAAAGCGTAGCAGTCGGCTGTGAACCCTATAAATTCAGAGGGTTTCTCTATCCTTTATGTAGGAAAGGTGGCCTGTGAAGCTTTGCATCCTGCAGTTAGGTGCTGGTCACAGAAGAAACCAAACTTGTAATTTGGTTTTGTTGGGGTTTTTTCTCTCCCTCCCTAGTAAGAACACAACCAGCTTGATTGCAGTAAAGCCTTGTTAAAAAGGCAGTGTGAGATGCTGGGATGAAATGAGTTCGCTAACTTTCTCAAAAGTGTGACTCTTCTCAGGTGCTTCTTCCCTTCTTCAGAGTGCCTCTGCCTTTGTGAGGGACACGGGAACTTTGCCAGTGGCTGTGGCATCTTGGCTTGGGGCTGTGCAAGTCCTGTCACCCATGGAGGAGGATTGAGCGTAGTGGGGCAAGGGCTTGGCAGTATTTGTTGAACTCTTGCTGGGTTTACAGAATTTGAGGCTTTAAAAGCTGCACTGTGGGTATCCAGCTGGGCATGAGGTGGGTAGTGCTGCTCCCCAGAGGCTGATGGAGATGCCTCTGCAGACATTTCCCAGCAATCCTCAGCTTCTTTCCAGGGATTAGAGACTTTTCTGATGCCATTGGCTCTGCTAGACTGGTGGGTATCAGGCTCAATAGGCTCTGAAAAACACCTCAGAGTACCTGAATCATTCCTCAATATATCTTCAAAGGTAGAAGAGGTAATTTTGACATTATAAAAAATAAAAATAGAGAAGGAAATATAAAAGTATGAGCTAGATACTCCCATTTGATGTTTTTGCTCACTTTATTGCTTTTCATCTCATTACTTTCATGGTGAGACCAAACTTTCCTGATGTTGATAGTCTGAAATAGAAACCCACAATTTTTAATACATGCTTTTAGATGAAAGCACAAGATATTGTGAAAACAGACAGTGCAGCGTGTCATTAAAGTGAGTTATTTAAGTGTAAACATTCTATTTTTTTAAGAGTTCTGTCTATATTTTAGGAGATTATACAGATTTATTTTGTGAGGGCTAGAAATAGCAGGGTGAAATCTTGCTGGTAGTATTTTTCTAGTCACTTTGTCAAATGCACGACTGCGCACATTACATAGGGGAGAGAAAAAACCTTCCCTCTTCTCACCCCTCGGCAACATAACAGGGAACAGAACTGCACATCTGTAAATAAATGCATCATTAGATTCTCATCAATTTGTAAGCTTCACTTGATGTATGGCTAAAATAATCCCACAAGGGTAACTAAAGAAGTGTTGTCTTCAAGCACACAGAACGCAGACCAGCGGAAACACTGTTTCAGTTGAACTCAATATATTGGGATTTTTGGTTGTTGGCTATTTTTTTTTTAACAACAGTCCACACTGAAGAATTATTTTAGATGCATTGCTACCAATATATTCATTAGCTGAGGATCTCTGGACATATTAAAAGAACACAGTAAAACAACTAATGATGCACTTGAGCAGTAACAGGTTGTCATTAGAGCAGCATCTGCTCTCATCAGAGTTAATTATTCAGTTGCTTTGTTTTCCAAGTAGGTGTCTGGTAGAATTTAGCAGAATCTTAATTAAAACACATTTTCAAACTCCATGGATGCTCATCTCATCTAAAGAAATCAAGACAATTTCCACCATAAACATCAAGCTTCAGTTGAGCCATCAAACAGCAGAAGGATCTCAGCCAAGGCAAGTTTTAGGCATTAACCATCACAGTGCCAGTGGGATGCAGGTTGCAGTGGAACAGTGCCCTCATGAAGCCCCCTGATAAACTGTTCTGTGCACATACCCACAGCCAACACAGGCATACAGTTAAGTAATGAAAATACTCCCACTGTGTAATCGTAATTTTACCGCTTTCGTTGTACAAACCCTTCAGAGGATGCATGTTGATCCTGAGCTGCAAAGGGGCAGTGTGTGCTCCCAGGAAACAGGAGTCACTCCATGTTCAGGCACAGACCTGCCCTTCTGCCCACTCCTACAGTCCTGGACAGCCCTGCCCGGTGCGGGTCCCCTGAGCTGACCTAGAGCAGATGCTGGCATTTTTGAAACTCTGCCTGCTCTCTTCCATAGTGCTGGAAAAAAAAATATATATTTCCTCTTATGAAAATGTGTCTCTTGGAAAGCTGATGAAGATGTTTTGTCTTTGGACTTAAAAGGATTAGGTGATCATTATGAGACTGCATTGTTTGTCAGAAACTTGCTGCTAATACAGTAATGCCAGAGAAATCTTCCCATCGGATGTGGTAAACCCAGGATGCTTTCAGGGAAGGAGTAGGGAACTGGACAAATCCATGGCTGTGTGTTTCCTCTCAGCTAAAAATTCTCTGTAAAGAAAACACTGTGAGGTAAATAAGCTTAGGTTCAACCTGCTTCACTTGAATGCCAATATCTATGGTTACTTTCCAGGGTCTCCTCTTTATTAGATTTCAGAAAGTGCATACCAAACAAGTTCAGTCTGTGAACAAAACCTTTATTTCCCAATGGCCAGCACAGAATATGAGAACTTGAATCTTAAGCTTAGAGTTTTTTGCTGCAGTGTATTGACTTACACTTGAAGCTAGTTGGGAAATTTCTATCATAAAAAAGCTGTTTCATCCAAAGAAAATATTTAATGAAAATAGAGTATTCTAAGCAGGCTAAAACAGCTGCATTCATACTTGTAGATGGGAATATTCCGATTTTTCATATTGAAACTGGTTTTATAAAAAACATTTTTATTTGTAATGTTATAAACAGTTTTTTGAAAACTACAGATGAAAGAAAAAAAAAATCAAAATTGTCATGACATATTTCAGGTTTACCACAATGCAGTATCTATTTCAATCCTATTTTACAGAGCCTTTCAAAGCTGTTTTGGTTGGTGATATTTGGAAATAGAGCTGCATCTGGAGAAATTTACTTTTGTCTTTGCTTTTCTGACCTGTTTTAAAATAAAAGCTGTTCTAATAGAGACTACCTGTATGTTGTGAAAGGGAAAAATGGAAATCCATAACTCAGTGACTGTATTTTAATGGCTTCTACAATTATTTTCAGGTCATTTTGAAGAGCTGAGCAAGCAAACCCTCCACAGGCAGGGGTAATTCCAGGCTGTGCAGTATTGCTGGATTCCTGACTTGGTTGGTGGGAATATCTTCTGGTTTGGGTTCCTTGAGGGAAAACAAACTTATGAAAGACATCAAGGTATTTCCTTCTATGTGTTCTCTTCCTCCTCCACACTGCTGCTTCTCACCTCAGAGCAGCTGTTAGAACTGTTTCCCCATCACCATCTTCCCTCTTCCCACCAGAAGTGACTCAGGATGAAGCCACCAGCTTTTCTCTCCTGCCTGCATGACTTTTCAGATGTCACATCTGCCACACAGCACACTGCAGGAGCACAGCAATCCTGGTGAGGGGAGATGGACATCTCAGGGCATCCTGAGGGATTTGAAAGGACACACATTCATTTTTCATCCCAGGCCTGAGCAGGTGGACTCGCTTTCTGGTACACTGACTTCTTGGGCAACAGGGCTCAAAGCAAGAATGAACTGATAACCAAGTGCTACCACCACCTCTGAAACCACAAGCTTTTCTGCAGAATACTCACTTCTACATCAGAATTATTCTGAAAACTGGCTTGCACTGCACAGCTGATGGTCCACAGGTGAGCACATGCAGATGACCCAAATAACTTGCCCACAGTTTTACCCCTTAGAACAGTCCTGTTGTCCCCAAACTGTCACTATTGGGAGCCACGCCATGGCTGTTTGTACTCTCCTTCACTGACTAACAGGCAAAGCAGGAGGCAGATCAACAAAGCTGTGGGCATTTTCATGCCATGGCACTGGTGGATGACACAGAGGCTGCCACGTTCAAGCTGTGGGCTCCTGCTTCAGCAGACGACGAGCACCCATGGCTGCAGCTGCCACAGCGGGTGCCAGCCTGTGTCTGGGGAGCTTTGCTGCTGTGCTTCCCTTTAAAACCTCACTCTTGCCTAGAAAAAAGCCTATCTAGGCACCCCACCCAGTGCTGAAGGGTGCTTGTTCATGACTACTTGGGGGGTTCAAACCTCTCAGAGAAGTTGCCAGGATTTGGTGCTCGGAGGGGAAAACACCTGGGCTGTAGTGGTGCCCTGTCCTGAGGAAAGGTGGCATTTTGGAGAGAAAGGGGACTTTTTGGTTGTCCTGCTCCTGTCATCAGAGCATTTGTTGAGCACAGGGAAAATGAACGAATGCAAACAGTACTTTGGTCTTCACAAAAGCAGCTGTTATTCACTGCTGAGTGGGGTTTCTTCTGAAGAGTGGCTGCTTTCCAGCAGAGGTGGGCGCTGGAGCCTGCGAGCAGCATGTGTGTGTGAGCTCCATGTGACATCTTCTGACAGAAGACAACCATGAGAAGGTGGCAGCACCACATCTCTGTGCCAGGACAGTGGAGAGGCCACTGTTGCTGTTCCTGTGGCTGTCGTGTAGTCATGGTGACTCAGCCAAGCTGGGCCTTGCACATGACCCTCACTTCTGAGAGAGAAACGTGTATTTACTCACTGCCACGTGCCTCCAGGAGAAAGAGCTACTGAAAGCCATCCTGTTTAATTGGAGCTTGGGTCAAACAGCTGCTCAGCCAAATTTTGTGCACACACCTTTGCAAGCAAATGTATCTGCACAGGTGTTTAGCTTCAGCACACAACCTGCAGCTGGCACCTGTGTCCTGTGGAGCTCAGCACAGTGGGGCTCTGCCACTGAGCGGTGTGGGCTGAGCTGAGGCTCTGGAAGGACCAGAAGGGGCAAGGCAGGACACCCACCAGGACACCCAGCCTGCCCCATTCGAGCTGTGGACAAGAACTCTGCCTTTTTGCTGTGAAGATTTCTGTGCCTGCAGAAGTGTGTTTTTCCACCCAAAGTGAGATCAGATGGGTTGTAATAGCAGAGTAGGCAGAGAGGGGGGCATGTAGCAAGCCCAAAACTGTAAGTGGGGAGCTACAGTGATGCAAATAGCTCATTCCCAGAACTCACACTTTCGGCTCAGTGATATGATCTGATCAAATTTGTCAAATTCTTTGACAGTTAAAAAAAAAAAAAGGAAAATGAGGACTCTATTTGGGTAAATGGATTTTTATTAAAGTTTTTATAGCATATTTTGTTTTACTTAGAACTTAACTTGAATCAATGTGGCAAAGACTGAGTTTCTAGTGAAACTCCATTTCCTCTTCCATTTGTCTGGGCCTGATTTCAGGATCAGCACCCTCACTGCCCTGACTGATGTGCACAGCATTATCAGTGTGGCAGAGGAGCCAAGCCCCCAAGGATCCTCATCTGCACAGACACACACAGAGCAGACTTGGGGTGCCTGACACTGCAGGGGCCTGAGTCCTGCCAGAACACCCCAGGGCAGCACAGGGCTTGCTGGAGCAGGGACAGCTGTGAGGGCTGAACTTAGCCCGCAGAGGTGCCCCTGGGCAGGACCCTAGCAGGGCCTGGGTACCAGGTGCTCCATGTTAACCTCTGGGTGAGCTAATTTTTTTGTGTTTTTTAATTTCAGCTGAAGCTCAGAGGAAGGAAGCTGAGGCTGACCTGCAGAGGACACATAGCAGTGAGAAGCAGTGAGCTGCAACAACCATCCCCAGCTGGGAGATGTGCAGCAAAGGCTTCCTGGCTGTATCCCAGGCTCCCTGTTGCCCACTTGCCACTGCTGCAGCAGGAGTAGAAATGTTACATGAAGATCACCAAGTGGCTTGGACTCTGCCAGGTAAGATGGTGTGAGCATGTATTTGTGGCCAGGTGGTTTGTTTTGTGGTGCTCTGGTGGGTTGTTATGCTTGGCTTCCTGGTAGTGATGCTACTTATTGCCTTTTGTACTGTTTGAACCCAGCTGTGGTGGGTTTGCTGTGATAGTGCCTGAGTGAAGTATTGCAAAGACTGCTTCTTGATGGCCTCGTGGAAAGAGATGAGAGCAAGTGATGTTAATAAGAGGGAGAGGGAAAAGCTATGTGCTTGGGTGTAAAATCTGTTTTTAAAACCAAGATGTTCACTGTGCTCTGAAGTGCGTTGTTACTGCCAGGGTTTGACCCAGTTCTCCGTTCAGCCAGGCTAGCTGATTCTGGGAAACTCCTCCTCCTTTCATTGCAAATACAACATCAGCTCAATTAATCAGGCTCCATGCAGTGAATTGAAAACCAAAAAGTCCCCTCTGACATTTATCTCTGTCTTCCTTCCTGGGGGAAAAAACACAGGCACACAAACCCCTCCTAATGAAAATCAGACAGTGTGAGCAAGTGGCTCTGAAGCAAAGTTTTTCTGCTCCTAAACTGTACTTCAAGTCATTACAAGCTTTGCTTGCCAACCTTACAGTAGCTGAAGCAGTATGTACAGCCTGTGATACGCAGACTGGAGTAAAACCTTCTTCATGACATTTTGTTGTATGGGAAAGCTTGAGTTTTTGGAAGACGCTCCGATAACACAATATGGAAAGCATGCTATCTTAGCATTTCCTACGCCGACTTGGAATGCCTTCTGTTTGGAGAAGATCCACTGGCAAGTGAGGGAAGGTCTGAACAGTCAATTTAGATTTTCTTTTAAATGTATTCTGTATGCATATATTGTGGTTATTTTGAGATTTTTGCCTTCTGGAATGATTACTGTCTGATACCAGATAGAAAAGTCATTATGCATAAAACATAGGTGTACAATGAGTTCAGTAGCTATGGGGAGCTGTGGATGGAACCAATTAAGTTTCATTAAGAGGTGCAGACCTTATTTGTCTTTAAAACCCTATTCCACACCTGTGGAGCTGCTACCACTAAACTAAAATCAGTTGTCGAGGCTGCTTTCTTTTTTGAAGCATGCTTTTGCTGAGGACACCCTAAAAACAGAGCAACATGTAGCTGCTGACCCTGGATCAAATGCATGATCTGACTGTGTCTTACACCCTTCTGCAGTTATGTCCTTCCATGGCCAGCTCAGATAGGCTTTGGAGGAAAGCTGGGAGTCCCAACCTCTTCGACCACCATCAGTCCCCTCTGGGCTGTACCCTGAAAGTCTGGCAGCACTACTTGTCCAGGAGGGCAGCACAGGGTCTTCCACCCCTGTTTGAGCATGCAGGGCTGCTCCTGCCCTGTGGTAAAACTGTGCTGTGCCATGGGAGCATCTGTGTGTCTCTTTCAAGGAGCTTACAACTCACAGGGGAATGTGAGTGGGATGTTATCAGAATATGTAAAAGTGCTTAGTGCATTATATCTATATTAAATGCCTTTCAGATGACTGTGAGTGGCAGGAGGATTGATGTGGTTGACTGGAACGGTTGGCTGGCCAGTCTGTGTTGGTGGAGAAGAGGAAAGGCTATGCAGGAGGAGTGGCAGCACTTGCATTGTTCAGAGTGGCACAACAGAAAGGGGACAGATGGCTGTAAGGGAGGTGCCAAAGTGACTGGATAACCCTACTCATCTACAGCATTGAAGGAAACAGCCTTGGGGCAGGAAAGTGGAAGCTCAGCTTAAGGGTATATAATTGTACCTTGTACTGCCTGTAAAGAGCAAAGACAAAATAATAATACTTCCTTCTTGTCCCTCTCTGAAAGAAAACAACAGGGAGGGAATGGTTACTAAACTTGGCAGACAGCCCTGTGTACCCACAGCCTCTGCTTGTTACCATTGCTGCCCTCCTCTGAGCATGGCACACTTCAGGATGGAGTGTGACCTGCTTCTGGAGAAGACAGGGACCGCCTCTGGCTCCTCGCCTCCTTCCTGTTCTAAATGGAGCTTGGGTGATGTGTCTGGGCCCAGCAGGGCCAGCACATTTTATTTAAAACTTGGCCCAGTAAGCCCTGAAGCTGCAGAGCTCCAGCAGCCTGATCCAGTTCTCTGCACGTCTGGGCAGCAAGTCAAAAATGTGTGATGCTGAACTCTGCCATGGCTTTGTGGAGCCCTTAGCCCGTGTGTGAAGGGAAGGCAGTGACCTGCTGGTGCAGTCTCCTTTCCTGCTTTCTGGAAGCACTGCTGGCATTGGCCTTCAGTTGCTGTTGTGCAGTGACTGCTCCTCATCTCTAGTCAAAAGCCATTTGTTTACTGCTAGTACCTGTGTGGAGCTTTGTCAAGCTTCCCTCTCAGTGCTGAGGAGTGCCTGTCGCAGGTAGGGAGAGTGTCAGAGCCCATTGCTGAGCTCTTGGTTCACACCTGGCTGTTCATAAGCAGCATTAACTAAAATTTGAGGCTACAGGCTAGCATGAACAGCAGCTTTTTCCTCCTTTCCTCTCTGCTCCTGGAGCATGCAGCTGTGCAGTTTCCAAAGTCACAGCTGAAGTCTTCTTAGCCCTGGGCTCTCAGGGATGCTGTGCAGTATTAAAGCCAGTAAGCTCTGTGCTGTCTGTAAGCAGCTAGAGAAAGACAATCCAAAAAGAGCATAAACAGAAGGCTGGGAAAAGAGCCTCTTGATTATTCCATTTTTAAGAGGGGAAAATGCTGCGAGAGCAGCAGAACTTAGGAATCCTGTTTTCTCACTGATGCTCTCTCCCATGGCTGGGTTATCTTGTGCTCATCCTGATTAAACCTTTTCTGGTGGCTGGAGTATAGCATTGCTTTCCCATGCAGGATTTGAGGTATCTAATAGCATGGGTAATTTTACATTGCAGTCTTATTCTTCAGAGGGGAGAGCAGTTCAAGCCTCTCTACATATTCTCTTGAGACTCCTAGGAATTTGGTACATCTGAGATTCCTCAGTGGCATTAATTTTGACTGAAATCAGCCGTCAGAGCATAGTAGTACCAGAAAGGACTGGAAAGTAAATAGTATAGTTGCATAAATCTTGCCTCCATAACAAATCATACCATGAAAAAATCTAAATATTTTAACAACATGTTATTGAATACCAAAGTTATTTCTTCCACATCCCCAGCTGAAGATTCACATGGTGCTTTCAGCACACCTGCTTTCTTATCAGGTTCTGATATTGCAAACAGTTAGGAGGTTTTGCTTCAACAAATGCCCTGGAAGCTGCAGAGCTCTTTCAGGACTGAAATGAGGCACACAGGTGTTGCTGGGCAGCCAGGATATTAGGCTGGTTCGTGGTGGAGGGGAATAGCCTGCATTCCTGAATCTGGATGAGGCTTCCCAAAGTGCCCCTGCTAGTGGCTGAAAGTGTTTAAACACCATTCCCACGCACAAAGGGATCTGCTGGCCCATTTCAGGTGAAGGGTGCAACACAGGGTGCCCTGCTGTGAGGTGACACCGTGTCACTGTCTCCAAATGCATGGCAAGGGCAGTTTCCATACTAGAGGGTGCCAGGCATGATGCTGATATCGGAGTCCCAGTTTTGGCACAAGCACGTGACAGCTATGTTCATGCCAGGAAGGAAAAGTTTTTTCAGGACCTGTGGCCTTTGGTGTGAACTGACATAGAAAATGAAGTGCCCATGGGAGGCACTGGGTCGTAGCTCTGGGGAGGAAGGAACTCGAAGTTTAGCAAAACATTCCTCATCTCAGGAAAATGCTTTGCTTTAAAACTCACCGCAGGATCCAAGTAGTCTGAGATGCTTTTAGTGCAGTCCCAGCTCGATGTGCAGAGCCCAGCACGGAGCCCATTGCAGAGGCTCTGCCGATCATCGGCGCGGGCATGGCCAAGCGCTGCTGGCAGCCGCTCCCCTGCTCAGCGCTCAGCGCCGGCGCCAGCCAGAAACAAACAGGCAAAGAGCGCGCCAAGGAGAAGGGAAACATCTTACTCCTTATTTAATCAATATCAACAGACATATTAACAATCGCGTGTCAACATGCGCAGTTATTGGTAACCCACCAGTAAATACGCTCGCTAGGCCAGATCTGGAGTGCCCTGCAGAGGCAGGGAGGCAGGGGTGTGTTTGGGGGTGCACTGGTTCCTTGGGAGCTGCGGACGGGCTGGGTGCAGGGTCTGTGGGCACAAAGCTGTGGAATGGAGTGCTGGCACGCCAAGAGCATCACAGCTCCATTGGGGGCACATGTCACACAAGGGTAAAGCCATCTCCTCTGCCAGAAGGGGCCTGCAGCAACCACTGCATCTGCTCTGGGCCCCACATGTGTTTACCCCTGCACAAGCTTTGTACACAGGCCTAGAGCCTCATCTTTGGTGGCTGCCTGTGGCTGGAAATGCTGCAGATTTGTGTTGTGTGTGCTATGGGCTAGAAGAAAAAGTGGTATCTAATAAGTAGAAAACCAAGGTCTGGCCTTGGTGCTTGGACTCTGCAGGCTCTGTCAGCGACAGGGCAGCTTGCAGCAGCGATGGTGTCAGTCAATGTTTCATAGCCTGCCATGCATGGGACAAGGGAAGCAGCACTCCTGGAGTGGTCCAGGGAGGACCTGCAGGAAGGCTGATGATGATGGCTGAGCCAGAGCATAGTTGGGGCTTCAGGTTCTGTCTCATTCTGTGCAGTAGGTGGGAGTGGCAGTGTGGTGCTGTTGTAATGGCATTGATTTAAGGATAAACTAAGCCTCAGTCCACCTTATCCCTGTGAATGCAGAAAGCATCCTGTTTCAGGCTCCTCATTTCTTCCCTGGCACAGATGAAGTCTCATGAGTCCTACTGGCTGTGATGAAGGTATGACCATAAAGAGAAGTAAAAGAAGACCTCTGCTTTAATTTGAGGAATATAAGCTTTTCTCTAGTGGCAAAAGCCCCCGCTGCCCCCCTAGGTGAATGTGCTATCAAATATGAATGTGTGCAGACAAGGCTGCACAGACTGTTTAGGTGGCGGATGGTGGATGCTCCCTCTCTCCTCCTGGGGCCAAGGGGCAGTGTGGCTGCCGTGTGTGGGGACCACCAAAGCTCGGGTGTGGGCTGCTTTCCTGAGCCTCTGTCTGGATATCAGCTCAAAGACCCTGCAATATTTACAAATATATCTGCCTCTGAAATCTGCCCAAGTTTATCAATGAGACAGGAATAACATTACAGGGCTGTGCACACACATGTTATACATTCCCCCAGCAATAATTCCTTCCTCCAGTTATGCTATGTATTTAGTACATTCCTCCAGTATGATAATCATCAACATGCCTTAAAAAAGAAAAAAAAAAAAAAGCTAACAAGAACAAAACAAAACATAGAAGCTGGCCAGATAGTGGAAAGAGAGTGTTGCAGGCCCTGAGGCTGGGACTTCATTCTCCTGGCAGTCTGTGCCCTCTTGCAGGACAGCAGAGCTGCTGCCTGTTGTGAGAGCAGCAATGCTGTGCTGAGGAGGGTGACAGCAGCCCCCTCACTGCCTGCCGGGCAAACAGAGGGGGCTGGCAGGGGCAGAGGGGAAAGGAAGGTTAAAACATAACAGAAGTAATAGAAAGCAGCTTGACAATCTTTTCTCTATTTATGTATCAACCCACAGATGCAGAGGGAAGCCGTGTGGTGCATTCAGCTGTTGTTAGCTGCCTTCCCTGTGCCGAGGGTGAGGGAACTGCATTGAGACCACAGCTGGACCCCTGGGCCAGCTCTGGCTCCCTTGAGAGAGGGGTGTGCTGTTCTTTCCCAAAGCAGATGCTTTGTTCTTGGGCTCAAAACCTGCTTTCCCACAGTTTGCACGTGAAGCAGTAAGTGGTGCAAGGCTGTTAGCTGTGTCACAGGGTTTTGTTTGTTTTTAAAATTGATTTGAAGGCTCCATATCTGCTGATGTTCAGCTAATAATGAAATGTTCTCAGATTTTCTGTAGCCATTCCCTTATCTTTGGTTTGTCCTCAGCAGAAAGCTGCTTCTCAAGTTGGCTCCAGCACAAAGTAATTGCTGTTCCTTTCCTTTCATTCCATTTGCTGGGGCACGAACACCCTGTGGCCACTAACTGCTCTCAAGCCAGCAAGATTGCACATGACTCTCTGTGCTCTGTCTCTTCCTCTTGCTATCATCAGATGATGCTGTGTTTGGCCCCAGACATTTCTTCTGGTCATTCCTGCAATACCCTGGCCTGCAGTATTGCTAGGAGTGCTTTGAGCAGCATCTTCCAAGGCTTTTCTTATCAAGGATGGATGAAAAGTGTCTTTAGAGGGAGAGAAAGATGAAGAGGAGTTGCCTGCATCTGTTTGCTCTCTGTGGGGCACCCAGGATTGTGAGCCTGGCAGGAGCCTTTAACCCAGCAGGTCTGGGTAGGAATTAACAGTTGGAGATGTATTTCTTCCTGCTGCATCCTGCTCCCTTGCTTTGTGGGGCTGTTAGCTTTCCTGGTGAAGCACATGCTCAAGCATCTTAACGACAGCATGCTCCTTTCAGCCTGAGCATGTTACCTGCTTGTTAGTAAGCACAAGAAATGGTGAAATGCATCAAAGATGGCCTTTACCACAGAGGCTTGCGTGGATTCCCAGGTTGCCCAGCTTCCTTCCATGTGTCCCATGGCCATCCTCACACAGGGACACCTCACTCTGCAGCTGTGACTGACTGAGCTGTGAGGCCATGGGGCACACAGGGATCCAAGCAGCAGCCACAGGTATCCAGGGGACCTGGTGGCAAGTGGTACCTGCAGCATCAGTGTGGCTGGGAATCCCCACCAGTGCCACCTCCCAGCTTGCCACCAAGCTGCATCAGCTCCAATGCTTGCACCCTCTGCTCTGCTGACAGATGCTGCACTCCACTCCACTGCCAAAGGGGAGGGCTGCTGGGTTTGGGGAAAATCCCAGCCCTTCCAGGATATACCAGTGCTGAATACTTCCTTAGACTTTTCTTTTCTCCCTAAAGGCAAGAGACACATGTTTGGGAAAGGCAAGTATCGTTTTGCTTCTAACCCTTCCCAGTACAATTCCTTATTTTACACTCCCTAAGACAACTTCATCCTAGCATTTCAGCCAGTCAGCAAAGCAAACTTTCCTGATGTCTGAGGGGCAGAAGCACATGAAGTGAGGCCACATGAAGATCTGGGGACCTTCAAGCCATGGTGGAGGCTTGATTTTGTTGCCTGAAGTGGAAATAGTTGGTTGGGAGCACGTGTGGGAGCACTGCTGTGTGCAGCACTCTGTCTGCATTCGTCTTTCAGGCAACGAGCGGCAGCACGTTATCGGGTGTGTGAATACATATTTACTACGGTAGGCCCAGAAGGGCTTTTCAACAACTTTCCCTGCATGTGTTGCTAACAAGTCACTCTACAGATTTACCAAGTGAGCAGAATCGCAAATGTTTCTCTTTACAATGAGAAGTAATCAGAGGAGGTCTAAATGGCAAACAGCGATCCAATATATACATTTGTCACAGATATAATGTGAAGTCAGCTCAGCCTCTTTGATGTCACATAAACATGTCATTTTGAAGCGACTCAGTTTCCCTGGCATTTCATCAGCCAGCGCACAACAAACAGCGCCAATTATGCTCCTTTGCTGTTTATCATTTGCCTCCTTTAAAATGCCCATCCATTACCAGCAGAGTGGTTTGCAGTGTTTAGTCTCTGGTGGGAATGGTATTCCTCAGCCCTGAGGCAGATTCTCTCTTCTGCTGCTTAACCCACTAGTTTAATTACTGTGTGGGTTCAAAAAACCCCCAAAACCTACCCTAGAATGCCCTGTATGTCAAACCTTTGTAATATTTACCCTCTGAAAAAAGAGATGCTGTGGAAAGATGCATTAGGAGTAGGATTTCTGTTTGAGGAGAAAGAGAAGGGCACAACGCCTTGAGCATCCCTGCTATTTGTCTGGTTTCCTTTACCCAAAGGAGAAGCTAGGCACAACTCTCATGGCTGGGCCCAGGGGATTGCTGTCATGGCACAGTGACCAAAGCATGTCCCACTCACGGCTCAGCTGCATTGGATCCCACTGCAACCAGGAGAGTGCATGGAGAACCAGTCTGAATTCCCAACAAGGTGACCTGATCCCAGCCCTTGTGCTGTAACACACATTGCCGGTTAATGGAAGGAGGATGCGGTGCAATCCCTTGTGTGTTGGCAAATGCATCATTTGTAACGTACGTCAGCCCCCACACGTACATGTGTGCATGACGCAGTCGTCAGGCCCTGCACGGATGTTCTTTCAAAGACTTTGGGAGATGGGATTTTACCAATGTGGTGCTTGAAACACTGACGCTACCAGCTGCTGGATCACCGGAAAGAATACAGTTCTGTTTGCTTCGCTGCTAGTAGTTAAAAAGCAATGAATCCTTTTATGCTTTCTTTACATAATAGGCTCCAGCCAGAAAACTGGATGTTTCCTAGTCAGTAAAATAAAAAAATATTCCCAATATTAAAGGAACAAAGATGAAATTGGGCAAGTCTGATGTTATTGTGGTTAACAGTCAATCAGAAAAACCAGAGTTTTGTTCTGCTGACTTAAAAAGCATTAAGCTGTAAATATCTTACTCTGTTCTATTTTAGTGTTGGGGTTTCTTTCCTTTAAATTTAAATCCATGACAAAATTCCCTCCCAAGGTTTTGGTGTTGGTTTTCTTCCCCTTCTTCTTTCCTCAAAACATCAAGCAATTTACATATAAGGGCCTTGTCTTCCTAAAATCCGCAAAGTTTAATGGAAGCAGTAATTTTTCATGTGCTAAAGTAATTCCGGGACTGCTGCATGGTTAAAATGGGATTTCACCACTCATGGAAACCCAGTCAAAGAACACGAGCACCATGTCTGAGGTTTGTGCTTGTGTGGGCAGAGCAGGGAGTGAGGTGGCTGCAGAAAGGATGATGTGGCTGCAACTTTCCTGGGCAGCAGCTTGAGGTTCAGCCACTGGTGATGGGACAAATACCTCTGAGAGTGATCAAGACACCTGAGCCAACGTTAAATGTGAACACCCTCTGCTGACTCATTATCAGAATGTTTTTGGTGAGGTTTTTGTACATGTCTGAAGACATTCTATGACAAATGCTTGTCTTAGGTGGGAAAGCCCAGCAACCCTTCCCTGACACACAGGAACCCAGCTCACAAACAATTTTACTTCTAGGGGGGTCCAGGCACTTCAGCTGGAGCCAAGGGATGCAAATCCAGCTTGGCAGGGGTAACATGTTGGAAGTATAACATACCTGAATAATTCTGAGCAGTTTATAGATGAGCAAAGTTGGACCCTCACATGAACTTGAGTTAGCAGGCAGATCACATTGGTCATAAATATAGCTGTGCTGTAAAGTGTGTGCACACAAATCCTCTCTATATATTTTAAGTGCACTGACAAAGACTTTGGTTGCAGTATTTAGAGGAGAAAACTGTTTTCTTTCCCCTGAGCCCAAACTGTTCCCAATGAATAATTTGTCCAGTTCTAATGTATAATTAACATCCGAAGGTGGAGGCTGCTGTCGCCTATAAACATTACCATATTTCCATATTCCTACTCTGCAAGTTATCAGTTTTAAAAAGGAAACTGCACATGGATGCACACAGGAGCGAAGCCGGCCCTGTGACCCGGCAGCAGCGAGTGCCACTGGCGGCAGTGTGGTCACCAGAGCCCCTGGCCCCATGTCCCTTCACATTCCTCAACCTGCCCTTTACCCCCAACAACCCCTTCACAGCCTTTGAGTGCCTTCCTTGAAGGCTTATTTAAAGGCTTATACCAAGTCGTAGGTGGCCACAGTGGGACTGACACAAAAGCAGCTGCTGGTCCCTTCGTGCTGTGAATGGGGGCTGATTGCTGCCTGCTGAAAACTTCTCAAGGATCCATCCACAGAAACTATGGATGGGTTTTGGATCATCTGCAGAAACTTGATTTATTTGGAGTTTGTCCATTTAGCTCTCTTTAATCTACTTCACTGAACAGATCCTAGGAACACTTTTCCTGGGTTTTTGGGCTTTTACCATCCACTAGCATTAATCACTGGATGCCAAACAGTGCCTATCATTCAGGAACAAGCCCGTTGCAGAGGCCTCAGCCTTCTCTGGAATGTGACCAGAGCTGGGGTGTGTGGTGCTGCTGGCAGGGCAGTCACACAGCAGCTGCCCACTGTATTGCTACCTGTACAGCTGGTAACCAGAGGGGAGATGGGAATCAGTGCTCCCTAGAGCAGAGCCCTGTGCTCCACACATCAGCCTGCTGCAACACTGCTCTGGTCCAGGGGAGTAATTGAACAGCACAGCACTGGTGGTGGAGTCATCCCAGCAAAACCAGCAGATGAGTTGTTATGAAGGAATTCACCTGTATCACCCCGGGGCCCCTGTGCTGCTATCAGAGAAGAGCCTTTGTGTTGCCTTTTATCTTCTGAGTTGGTAGAAGGAAACAAGCACCAGCATCCTCCCCAGCAAGGCTGCAGCCCCAAGCCTTCACACATCTCTGCCTGTGTGTGGGATGGAGGGGCCCACTGGTGGCTCCAGCCTGCGTGTGCCCAAACCGTGCCTCGCCTCCATCCTAGAGCTTGGCGGAGGCTCTTGCTCGGCACAGCCAAGGGCTGTGGGGTCTCTGTGCTGTGTTGCAATAACTCTCTTTGCAGTGTGCAGTGCATGGGAGCATATGGCTCTGTCTGGTTTGTTTGTTTGTTTTAGGGTTTTTTTGTTTCTTTCTATTTTGGTTTACTGTCACAAATAATTTAATTATCCCATGACTTGCCATTTCAGTTATGCATTGTCTCTGTTCCTGTTTGACTTGGGGGCAGCTGTTGAGCTCTCCAGATTTAGGGCTCAAATCTGCTCATCATTATGTGTGAACACAACACAGCCCATCTTGTAAAACTGGCAACTCTGCACAAGGTAGGCATATGTGAGAGCTGATGTGCTGGGATGCAGCTCACATCCCACACCAGGAGCTGGGACCAGCCCTTGGCCCCCAGGAGTGCCCTGTAGGACCCAGAGAAGCCTGAGCACACAGTGGGTATTTGTGAGCAGCTGGCAAATGGTGACCCACCTGAAGAACTCATGGATTGTGAGGTAGGCTAAAAATCAGCTCAGAAATATTTGTTGTTATAGTCAACAAAACTAGCCATGAATCTTTCTTAGTTTGCCTTTTTTTTTTCCCTGTCCAGAGTCCCAAGTTTAGAGTCCTTCCTGTTCTCAAAGTTTCTCCTCCTAGCTCTGATACCAAGTAGTTTAAAACCTTTATGCCACCTGTATAACTGGAGAGGTCAATGAATGAGAGATGGAGATCAAGGGATCCCCTGAATTCAGCAGGCTGGGGCTTGAAGAAAAACACCTTCAAATAAAATGCCAAAAGATGTCTGTAATTAGCATTGTGTTGATGAATGACAAATTAGGTGTGGCAGCCCTTGCTCAGAAAATGGAATCAACTTGTCTGTTGGTCCATCGCTTCTTATCGAACTATTTGTGTTCATATTTATACCTGTGGTATCCCAAAAAGTAGCTGTAAACTCTTGGCTGGAGATGAATGACTTGTGCCTCCAAGCATGTGCCCAGAGGAGAACATTTGTTTGGCTTTTACCTGTGCTTTTCTCCTGTGTGGTGGCTTTAGGAGGCATGTCCTGTGGGAAGATAGGGAAGCAAACAATTCAGCAGTATCTCACTGGAGCTCTGCAGACATTTATAAGACATACAGCTGTTTCTCTTTTTAATTTGGAGGAATATAGGCCTCACAAACAGGGTGGTTGGTTGTTCCTACAAATAAAAGCCCACAGCTTAAAGGCAAAATATTTTGAAGACAATGTACAATAAGAGCCTTTTTTTTTAGCCATGTAAAAGCTGTTTTATGAAATTAAGCTGGAAATATCATAAGTGGGAAATGACCACAGAATAAATAGAACCTTTTAGAAAGACAGCAAACATATGTTATTTATTTTCCTAGTAAATGGAAGTGGCAGATCCAATCAGCAAGAAACATCAGATAGTTATGACCATTTTAATCACATAAAAAAGTTCATAAGTTTTGTTTGTGGTACATTTAACATTTTCAGTTTAGTTAAAGGGGGGGAAGCAAATAACTCATGTTTACCAGCAAACAAGAGATGAGACTGATTCTTCTTATATTGCCAGAAAGGGGACAAGAGGTAGAACAGTGAAGTGTCTGTGCCATTACCTTTTGCACTCCATGTACTCATCTGGAAAGCATTATGACCCATTGCATCAGAAATATTTTAAAACTATCAAACTGTTCCAAAGCATGCACTGTACCCCATGAAGAGAGACAGCCTTCATGCCTGCCATTTCAGGAGGCTTGTCATCATGCCAAGGAAACCTATTTTACAGAGGTCCATCTCTGCTTATATTTGCTTGAAGGCTTTAAAGTCAGTTTCAAAAACATTAATGCTAGATGTTAATTTTAGGGATGGGACAAAGCAAGGGTTATAAAATAGCCAGCTGAGATTAAATCCCTACATAATGACAAGATGCTGATATGCCATCAGTAGCTGCAAGAGGAAAGTGGAAGGAGGGACAAGGAAATGTGGTGTGTCTTGGATCTGGGGTGTGTGTATATTAATGCTGACCAAAGCCAACATAGTGTTTGTGCATCTTTCCCTGTATTTTGGAAGCCTTGCATCTCACGTTGAAACTTGCCTCATGGATTTGTGCATTAAAAAGGAAATAGTCATACACAGATGTGTTGGGAGCTTGATCCTCCAAGTGGCCTCGTAGCTGCAGTGTGTCATTGTCAGCCCCAGCACACTGTCCTCTTTCAGTGAGTTACAGAAGTTACAGAATATTCTGATTGGAAGGGACCCGTGTGGACCATTGAGGCCATTCTTAAGTGAATGGTCCATGCAGGAATTGAACTGAATGTGTGGTCTGGAAGAGCTGTACAACTTCAACTGCTCAGTGAGAAAGGTTAATTTTCTTCTTGGCAAGTGTTCTTTTACAGCAAGAGGGAAAGGCTTGTGTTTGAGGGACACAGAAGGAAAATATACAAGCAATATAAATACAAGGGAGTATTAACTGTATGTGGAGTGGACTGATTTATTAAAGGAGACTGTGCGCTTTCTGCGGGTACCACATGTGGTGTTTTCTGTGAAGACAGCAGTAGATATAAAGTAATCTCATATCCTCGGGATATCAGCTCTACTGACTTCTACAGAGAAGTGAATCCAAAGAGGATAGAAGACAAAAGCTCAGGGAAGTTCATCTGGGAGAAGAAAAAGGAGTTATCAGTAGGACAGCAGAGAAGAAATAAACCCCTAGAAAGATTTAGGTGGAAACACGCTCAAAATCAAGGAGCAGTGATGTTCTTTGAGCACTTTAAGTATTAGTGCAGGCAGGCAGCACAACCATTGCCTCCCTGCTCTTCTCTACCTCACTTGCTTTCCACTGAAGAACAAAAACTGTTTAGATCTGGTCTAAGAGCTCTGGGATTAACCTACAATACTGTTGATGACACCTGGAGTATAACTGCCTGGGGTGCTCCAAGATCCCACTTTAGTGGGATTGTCCTTGGTGGGAAACCATAGACAGTTAAAAACAGACATGTTCTCCTCTGGCCCCTTGGCAGGTTCAGTACAGGGTAGGCCAGAGATTTGAGGGTTTCTGGGCTCCCCAGAGGTTACTCTTGCTCATTGGCAAAAAAAAAGAAATCCTGATACAATTCTTCTGTTGGAGAAAGCCTGTATCACCTAAGAAATGTGACGGGTGTGTTGCTGTATTTGTATGGAGCAAATACAGGTAACAGCTAAGTGACCTCCAGAGCTAGATAGCTCTGTTTTGCAGCAGTGGGAGAAGCCTGGGAAAGCACAAACAGCTGGGAGAAACCAACTATGCACAGGGTTTGGGGACTAAAAGCACAACGTGTCTGTGGGGCTCACTGCCAGATGTGGGTCTCTTCAGTGTCCTTCAAAGCGCAAGGTCTGATGGGGGCCTTACAGATGGCTCCTTTCCCAAACCCTGGATGTGGGGTCAGCCTTTCTTGGAGGCTCATGACTGCCACTGCTTTGTTAGGGACCTCGAATCAACACCCCAGGATGGGATGGAGAGAGGGTAAAGCCAGATTTTGGTATGTTAGAAGAAACATGTTTCCACTTTTTGGAACACTGAAATGCCAAAACCAGGCACATCTTGGCTGCTCCAGCAAGAGCAGCCACAGCATCAGTGCTCAGTACAGGGCCACTGACTCTTGCAGGTCTCTGTCATGCATGTGCTCTGCCTCTATATGTACACATACATAGTTAGCTTAAAATAAACAATGCCACACAGCTGCTGAGTCAGAGTCTTGGCCCTGCCCGGGAGCCCACAGCTTGGCATCACCTCTGTTCCCTCAGAGGATTTCCAGCATACTTCAGCCTTGAGCTTGATTAAGACCTTGGTTTGCGGCAGCCAAATAAAGGCTTATAATAATCAGGAAGATAAAAACAAGTGGCAGTGCTGTGTAGGAGAAAAGCAAAGCCCAAGTGTCGCGTGGCAGGAGGAACGGCCGCTGTCGTGTAGCAGTGCAGCCTCACATGTGGCGCTGCGGTGGATCCTGGGCACGATGCTGCTGCTGCTTCCAGTGCAACCAGCATACAACAACAAAGTCATGCAACAGATGGTGCCCTTTTCCTCTGACCCCTGATGTTTGCTAGAAAAAAGGAGCATCCATGACACAACAAACATTAAATTAGTTCAATACAGCGCCACACCAGTGAGCAACTTCAAGGCAGGTTCCTTTGTCTGCCAGTTATGTTGTGCCACCCTAGATGGGGATTGACGGCCTTCTGGTATGTGCAGACAGCCCTCAGAGGATGTTTTTTGTGCTGACTTTTGGGCAGGAAAATGGCAAGTTTGGCCCCTAGAGAGATGAAAAACTGGCTGCTGCTGACCTACACCCAGCCAATGTTTCTGCATCAAAGCATGAGTGACACTGCTGGGTTCAGGCACGGTGGTGGAAAGGTGCAAGTGTGCACTCATGAACGAGGGAAGAGCCCCTCACTGCAGTTTGGTGACCAGTGCTGGACTTGACAGTGCAAAGTAATGTCTCTTCTGCTTTCAGGACTCTCTCTCTCTCTCTTTGCCCCAAACACTCATAACTGGGTAATTAAAGTCACCAAAATCTTCTAATGCAGGAAGGTAGTCTGCATTTTGTCATGGGAAAAAAAAAGCCAATGCTGGCTGCTATGCAATGCTATGGACAATAGCTGGAAGAAGCCTAGCTCTTTTCTCCCTTGGAAACAGATCTCTTTTGCTAAAATAGACTTAGGCTGTTGCACTCTTCCTATAGGGTTAAACAGACAATTTTTATGAAAAAAAGATTATAATCCAGTACACAATGCTAATTCATCTTTGCATCTTAGGTGTCGTTTATCCCTGCACACTGCTGCTCTGTGCCAGGAGCATCTTTGGGCTGTTGTGGTGCTGGAGTTGGTGGCAGGTCAGGAGCTGTGCCACAGGCTGTCCTTGTGGGAGCAGAGTGGGATGTTTCACTGCCGGGCTGAGCTGAGACTGGATATTACATCCATGGCAGCAATGGATGCCATAAAAGGAAGACCTAACCCTTGTACATGCCCTGGGTGGAAGAGTCCAGCACAGGACTGGTTACCAGCTGTGGGGAGCAGGAGGGCTAAAGGCAACTCTCCACCATGTGGGAGTGATTAAGGAAAGAATTGTGCTGGATAGATCCCAGATGAGTTAACTTAATAAAGTTGTGGTCTAATTAAACCACATCCCTTGCATCTTATCTGTCTTCCTGCACGTCCAGAGCAGTGCCCACAGACTGTGTTGAGACCAAGCATTCACCTTGTGCTGCAGCCCAATAGCCACTGCCTGCACCCAGTCACTGGGCAGCACTAATGGAATTGCAGGGGGATATAATCTGATTTCATGTTCTCGCTACCTGGAGTCATTGCACACTGGTCAAGTGCTTGAGGGTTATTCCTTCCTGTAAAGAGGGAGACAGATGCATAGAACTCTTTCAAACATGGCTATTTCTATTAAGTTTATCCTATTAACCTTGAGCAGTATCGAGGTCTGAGACCTGGGAACAAAACTCATCATGTAAAAGGCACATGAAGTCTTCAGTAATGAAGTAAAATTCCTGTGAGTTTAAAGGGTCTCTCCTGCTCACTCAGCACTTCAGGAGGTTTATTACTGCCCAGCTTCTCAGTGACCAGGCTGGAGATGTCACCTGGAGGTGACAAATCTGTGTCTGGTGCCAGTTAAACAGAGGAGGAGGCATTAGGGGGGACTTGGCAGGGTGTTTTTGCAAGTGGAGCCTCACATCTGCACCTGTGGACAACTGCTCAGTAAATGCAGAAGCTGCCAGTGTGGTGTGCTGCGAGTAGATGTGAATTTTATTGCAGTTCTGTGAAAGCCGGAACCAGAGGGTGCCTGGGATTGCTGAAGTAGCCCTGTGGGCTTTCCTCAGCCTCACCAGAGTGGTAGAAAGGGTCCAGGGCAGCACCTGACAGGGACCTGGGGTGGCCATGTCAGAAGCAGCACTCTTGGCATGTCCATTGATGCCTCCATCTGCAGGCACTAGGAAGGGCTACCCACAAGCTGCTCCTCAGCATGGAGCTGACACTGGACAGTTTGGGGGACTGCCACTATGCTGATGTCAAAAAGAAAGGAAAAAACCTTTTTCTCTACTTTTATTTAGGGAAACTAACTAATGGTGATCTGGAAAATGCCACTGCTAACACATGTAGAAATCCTCTTGGGGGAATTTATTACTGACTTGTAAGAAGATAAATAAAAGCTTCTTTTGAATGGGAGTGTAGGGGGTGCCTGCAGCCAGGACCAGACAGGCTGGTTACTTCTCACTTGGCATGATGGTGATTTCTGACTCCTAGCTCACACACAACCAGAAAGCTGATCCCCAAAATTGTGTGCCATTGAATGACTTGGAAGGAAAAAATAACCACACGAGTGAGTCCTAATGGGAAGGTTTATGTATCTGGTCTATGTCTTGCTGCAGAAATAAACAGCCCTTAACTGAGAAATCTTTGTGGGCAGGAATATAATGGATGAAGGAGAGATGCCTGTATCATTTTGCTCTGTTGGTCATTACATGGAATTATAACTATTATCAATAAGCCTCAATGTCATTATTTCACTATACTTGCCAAATGCAGGCATGCACTCAAATAAACACTCTCCATTAGAAATATTGCAGCCCATTAGCCAACTCAAGTGCCTGCAGTCCAGCAGCCTGCTGCTCACCTGACTGGGGGGATATACAGTGCTGCTCTCACAGCAGCACCAGGGCCCCCCACATCCCCTTCCCCACACCCCAAGGGCTCTGGGCAGGCACCAGCAGCTGCCTTGCTGTAATGTTTTGCTGAGTCTGAAAGTCCTTCTTCAAAGGAAAAGAAATTTTAGTGCTTGTGTAGCCATATCAGCATCTGCAGTCTGTGCCATAAATCTTGTTGCAAGTTTCAGGATATTTATTTTCAAAGACAGAATTAATAATAATTGTTTCCTCCCTAATGAAGATAAGTGTCACAGGAGACTTGAGCTATCGTGTATTTCATGTATATGGTCTCAAATTCTTCTGTATCTCTCTGCAATTTATTTTCACTCAATTAATTTTATTTTATGATAAAGTAAATGGCCCACAGTGCTGATGGGCATTAGCTGTGGAGCTATCACATTATAATACAATCAGGTTAACTCCTAGCACTATGAGTTAACACTCCCATCTGCCACACATGTCCAAAAAATTATTATCTTTCTGGAAAAGCACATCTCTAAGTCTGCTGATAACCTGCAGCTGGTTGCTGTCACAGGCTGAAGGAGCATGCACCCCACAGGAAGCTGCAGTGTAGGACCTATGTTGCCTCTGAGAAGCACAGGAGCAGGTCAGATGTGTTTAATGTGTTTGTTATTATTTATAGGAATTTTTTTAATTGTGCTGTTCTCAGTGTGTTAAACTTCTGTTGATTTTAAGCAGCAGGAGGAAAAGTTGAGTTTCAAAATATTGCAGACTTTGAAAAAGAAAGTTGATATTTTCTGAAGTTGCACTGAAAAATTGTTACAGACATTTCTAGAAGGGTAATCTGCTGCATTTGAGAGAGAACGACATAAGATAATTCTTTTGCCCTAAGTTCTGTGTGATATATTCACAGTCAGTAGGAAACACATTTTCGTTCAGGAGGTCAGAGGTGCCTGCCTGCAGCCAAGATGCATTTCCCAGCCTCTCTCCTGGTGTCTTTGTTACATCTGTGCCTTGGGGCACTGCATCTCAGCAAGGTGCAGTTGGATGTTTGTGCAGAGGCCTCCCAGCACTGGAAATTGGAGAGGAATTTGAGAGGTATGTTCCTGCAAGGTTGATGCTGTCCTCTTGCTGTGCTCTGTGAACTAAGGATGAGTCAAACCACAGCTCAGACCTGTCCCATCTTACCCATCATGCTGGCATTTCTTTAGGAAAGGCTATCATATTCTTCTTTGATGGCTTCAGTTTAAAGTAAACGAGCTTTTACTCAGAAAAAGGCCGAGTTCAAAGCCACATGTAAGGTTCAGAGCAAAGCTTAATGGTCACGTTTGAAATTTGCCCCAAGCAGGGGTTTGTTGTGGAAATGCTGCCACAGTGTTTGTTGTAGCAGGAGCCTGCTCTTCCACGAGTGACCTCTTGTTGCTGGGGCTGCCAGGTGATAAAGGAACAGGCCCCCCCAGACAGAGGCACCCCACATTTGATATGGGCCAGGTGGACTTTGCCCTGCAGCTCCTTGCTCCCACCTCTGCCCCGTGTGGGGCACTCACAGCAGGCAGCATGGGCAGGGCTCTTTGGAAGCAGGGGTGCTTCAGGCAGATCAATGGCTGAGGAGACACGGTTTGGTTTGATGTTGCAAGTACTGAGCATGTCAAGTACTCCAGAGTGATTACACTGGGTTGAACACAAGTTCTTGCTAACTGGTGAGATTTGGAGTCATTTTTTTTTTCTCATCTCAAATGTACCTAAGACTGTCCTTGCAGTCAGTACAAGTGTAAACTTTTTTTTTAAACTTGGCTCTACTGCCCCAGCTCTGGGAGGTGATACATGAGGGAATAACTCTTTACTGGTAGTGATAAAAACACTTTCATCAATAATAACATACTCCCAGAGTCTGTGCCAGTGACTTTCCCTCCCGAAGGAAATCCTTGCAGCCTGGAGCAGTTTGCTGTGTAGAGAATGCACAATCTGCTGATTAAAAAAGAATAATTAAAAATCTTCCCAAATTTTAAATATTAAATCAACAGCAAAGTTTGTGTCTCTTTGGTTTGGCCTACTCAGAACCTGACTCGAAGCAGCCCCTCCTGGGTTGCAGGGAGCACAAGCCTGGGGCAGGCTTGTCCTGGTTGAGGCTGGTTTTAGCTCAAGGGAAAGATCTGTTTGAGCTGCCCTGCCAGGTGCATCCCACCTTCCCTCAGCATCCATGCCTGCAGCACTGGGACACTGTGGCTGCCCTGAGGAGACACAGGCCAGCAGGAAGCCATGCAGGGGGCTTCAGGCAGCAAAATGGCAGTTTTATGGCTTAAGTGCAAACAACTAAAAACCCTTTCTGAACAAGCACCCAATAAAATTGTATTATTACATCCTGTGAACAGCTCCAAAATCCCTAACTTGAGGATATCAGCAGCTTCTCAGTGAAACTAAGCTAGTAAACAAGTAGATAATTAACAAAGACAAACATGAATCTTAGTACCAGTGACTTCATATTAAGAAAACTTCTGGTTTTAATATTTGGCATGTATGCATGAAATAATTTATTGCTGTTTCAAAGCAATTTCAACTGTTAAACATTCATTGGTTTGCTGAAGGAAATAGTAAAAAAAATTCTTTCATGTGAACATTAGTTCTTAATTTTAACATTTCCTTATTTTCTATAATGGGATTTGATGTGGCAATAAGCTTTAGGAACAGATCTAAGTGGAAAAATATTGCTAGCAGGTGAAGGCTTTCTTACCAGATCCCTGGACTGTCTGCAGAGCAGGATGGTTTCATCAGCAAGCACACTCTGAAGCACGGTGCTTGGGTGTTAGGGAGGATCACCTCCCTCCCATGCTTCCCTGAGGAGCTAAATACACCTACAGAGGCATACACAGCACATCCCTGTGCTGCCTACTGCTGCCCAGAGTGTGGGAAGTATTGATTTACTGAAGGTGGATGTAAATAAGTGCATCATGTGAGCAGCTGGGGGACCCGTGTATGGAAAAGTGCAATGGAAAGCCATTGTCATTGTGGGTCTGCCAACCCTTGGCAGCTCAAGCCTGGCCACAGGCATCTGGTGAGCCCTGGTTCACTGTCAGAGCTGCAAGAAAAGCTCTGCTTTGCCCAGAACTGCTGCTAGTGGTAACTTTAAGTTTGTCAAAAAACTGAGTTGTGCATAGAAATCAGGCATTTTTCCACACACACAAATTCTGTGCCCTGTTATATCTGGTTTATGTTTGTTTGCATGGATTGAAGAAAAAAGACATTTTGCTTGACAGCACTGTGCAGCTGAGAGATAATATACAGAAACATCTCCAAAATAATTCCAATCTATTTTTATTTTTCCAACAGTCCTGGAAAGCGTCATGGAATGGTACACCTTTAACTCTGAAAAGCACAAAGCCCACACGGGAAGGACCCATCATCTGCCCAGTGCCAAGTGCCACAGTGACCTTGTGCTGCCCCTGCTCAGCACGAGTGCTACAGCCCTGTGACCTGCCATGTGGTGGAGAGGTGGCTGCAATGATATTAGAAGAGCTTTGGCTGAAAGAAAATCATTTGATTCTGAAATAATTTCTAACAGCTAATGCGGTGAGAGCCACACCCAGGACAGGGTGCGCTGCACTCTCCGTTTGCCTTGCCAAGTCCCCATACTTGCTCAGCACAAGCCCGTGGCTGCCCCACATGCAACATGCATGGCATGAGCTCTCTGCCCCACCACAGCTCTGTGTGCCTGCGTTAGAAAGGTTTTATTTAACAGAGGTATGGAAAAGTGATGATATGGTTTTATTTCCCAATCTTATTTTACTGTTAGTGCTCTAAGATATAGAGAGGTATGGAGAGGAAGAAAAGCTTTGGCATACTTTTGGATAGGAAATTTTAGCAATTTCTTTGCAGTGAATTTAATCCCCTACGTTTTTCCCAGTTTTGGTTTTCACTATTATTAGACACAAAAATTGGTAAAGCTGAGGTAAGAATTAAAGTCTGCAATTAAATTTTCCCTACTTCCCATGTTTAGCATGAATTTGATGTCAATTTACAAGGAATACTCCTTTCTGCAGCAATTAGCCTTCAAAGAAGTAGGCAGTCATGGAAATCACTGGCTAAATTAAAAAGACTGGCAAAGCATGGTTATTTAGAGTTAAGGGGCACTTTCTGCTCGGTGCAGGGCCGCTGTCAGACTGCATCGCTCCCACTGTCACAGACTGCTTGTGTGCACCCTGTGGCCGCCGGCGATGCCCCGCTGACCACCCATCTCAGCACCTGAGTGAGCCCCCGCACACGGGAGGGAGCAGCAGGCGAGCCCTGTGCGTTCACCCAGCAGCCTTTGTGTTGAAGTTGGAGGTGCTCTTGCTCCGCTTGCCGCCGCTCTTCCCCCGCGCCGCGAAACCGGGGAGGTGGGAGCTGCCCGCCTGCGCGGCGGCTGCCCTACATAGAGCGACATCCCAGGCTTGCATCTCATTTCGGTGCAAAAGTCAATCTGAATGACTCATGCCAAATCTTTTTATCTTGTCTCTGTGACTGTCAGCGTAGCAGAACTCCAATATGACTATACTTATTGGAAGGATTATTTTTAAGTACCAAGCATATATTTATATGTGCGTCGATACTTCATCATTTTCAGCTGAATTGATCTACTGGAGCAGAATAGTCCCTCTTTATAATAATCTCCAACATGTTAACTCATTCATCTGGGTAAGCCAACAAGTTCAAGTGAGGCCTCCAATATGTTAATTATTCATGCATGAATCTTTTATTTCATCTAGCCTCATCCGCCCCAGACTGCCTTTTCTAGGAAAGCTCTCTGTTGAGAAGAAAGCAACAACTACTGTACGGTGATTTGACAGGGAAAAAAATCATCTGCATATTCCAAATTATAAATTGTCTAGTCTCAGCCTTTTTTCTCTACTGCCATCTATTGTGCAGCAAAAAATGCATAGTTTAGTGGCATAAAATCAGGAGTTCTGGTTTAAATGAGAAGGTTTGGTGGTGGCTTCTGGATGCTTGCAATTGCTTTTGCTTTATAAGAGAAACTATTAAGTTAATAAGGAAAAGTAAAACTGACCAGGAAGCAATAATTAGGAGGCCTTAGGAGCACCTTAGAATACAGATAGGATCTGGTGTTAGAAAGTACAAAACGGGCTGCCGGGCCTTTTCTTGTAAAAATTCCCCATAAAGGGGAAGCAGGCCCTGGCTCCCAGGACATTTGGCACCTGGATGTCCCAGCATGGAGCCAGCCCATGCATGGCCTTGGGCAGGGTAGACACAGGCTCCTGTCCTGCTATTCAGGGCTTGTCCCCACCCCAGGGGAGCCAGGCAGGGGACCTTTGTCTGATTTTGTGCTCCCCCTATCCCCTGCATAGCTGTAGCCCCTCCAAAGGGCAGCTGCTGTCAGTACCTGTGCAACAGCAGGAGCTGACCAGAATGGAAACAGAGGTTTTCTCCTCTGCTCCTTCCCTCTTAGGGGCTGCCTTCTCTCTCCAGAGTGTCACTGGGTTTCTGAAGAATGGGTTATACCACTGGTGCAGAGAGCTAAAAGACACTGTTGCTGTCTGTAGTGACAGTAACTGAGCAAAAACGCCTTCAGAAAGGTATGTGCTATGGGCCAAGTGTTTTTCCTTGTGGGATTGGTTCAGGTGTATCACAGGTGTTTTGTCTCTTACTCATACTGATTTTACACTAACCCTACTGGGTTACTCCTGGTTTACCCAATGTGATGGGAGAAGTCATGATCAAAACCAACCTCAGAGAGCCTGGGTTTTCAAAAATGTCATCTGTCTTCATAACTAGGACCATGTGAGTTTCCCTCAGGATCTTACTGCCAACCCTGGTGGCCAAAGACTGGAACCCCTCACGGCAGAATGCAGCAGGCAGCCCTTGCCCTCTGTCCTTGCTCTGCTGATGGGGTGTTGTGCATGTGGCCTCCAGTGCTGTGGGTTACTGGTGACCACTGGCTCTTAGGGATGCCTTGTCCATGTAGGCAGAGACAGACCTATCAGGAAAGGGAGGATCAGTGCTACTGGAATCTCAGGGCAAGCCCCTCGCTGGGACATGGAGAATGCATGGCAGATGCACCAGCTGCTGCCTGTCCCACTGTAAGGGCAAGGTCACATCCCAGCTACTGATTTGAATACACCTGTAAGGCATCAGAAACAGTAAATCTACAAAGCAAAGAGAATTCAGCAACAAAATCAAGGGCAGTATCACAGTAGCATTGATGTATGCTTAAAAAGATCAAATCCTAAAGACTATTATCAGAATATTTTCAGGTGAAAAAAAGGTTAAAATAATGAAAATTGGGATCAAGTAATGGCACATACACGAAAATTAACAGCCACCCCTAAATACAACTTGCATGAAAGACAGCTGAAAGCCAGTTACTGGTGGCATACGTATGACAGAGTATTAAATTGGTTTTGAACACATGAATGGTGTAATGCACTGTGGCCCCAGGGCAGAAAAGAATACAGCCACCACAGCAAGTACTGTTTCCTCCACCAAGGGCCACGGCAGTACCTGTTTTACAACTTCACAAATAATAAAAAGTCATCCATCTATATCTAAACCAAAATGACATAACATATTTTCTCAGATTTATTAGTAAACTACTAAGTAGTAACATTAAGCTTTTAGAAAAAGATTAACAACAGTGGAGCAGTAACCTGTCATCTTAATTTAAGGGAAAGTCGCTGAGAATGCTCACTCTTTGTGAGGGAACATGCAAAATCCTTTGCCTAATGGATGTGGAAATGGTATTAGATCCCTCTCGCATCAGGACATTAAGAGCATGTTATTGGTTCTTTATTTGCTTGGTTTTAAGTTTGGAGCTGGTTTTGTCTGTGGTTCGTTCGCTGCCGTGGCCGCTCCCCCGACCCCTCCGCCCGCCCGGCCGGAGCCGCTGCCCGCTCCGCTGCCGCCCGGNCTCCTCCGGAGCCCGAGGGGTTCGCCTGTGTGCCTGTGCCCGCCCCGCTCCTCCGGAGCCCGAGGGGTTCGCCTGTGTCCCTGTGCCCGCCCCGCTCCTCCGGAGCCCGAGGGTTCGCCTGTGTCCCTGTGCCCGCCCCGCCCGCCTGTGTGCCTGTGCCCCCCGATCCCGGGTGCCAGCGCTGAGGGGCACCGGGAGCTGCCTCGGTCCCCCCGCTCAGCCTGGCAGCGTCCTTCCGAGGCTTAGGCCATCGTGTTTGGACTTCAGGCCGATTTCCCTGTTATCAAAGGGAACCCAAACCCTTCAAAGAAGTTAAAAGCAGAGATGGAACAAATGCCTGTATTTGCTGACATGTAACAATCACGATTTTTTCTCCTCTTAGGCTGGGGGGGAAAGGGGCAATATCAACACATATTTTGGTCTTTGTTTGCTTCTCTCAAGCATCATAAATGCCAGCAGCTTCAGTCTAGGAGCAGATACTGATCTCTTCTCTTGGTAACCAGTGACAGGACACGAGGGAATGTCCTGCAGTTCTGTCAGGGGAAGTTTAGGTTGGATATTAGATTCTTCACCCAGAGGGTGGCTGGGCACTGGAACAGGCTCCGCAGGGAAGTGATCCCAGCACCAAGCCTGACAGAACTCAGGAAAAGTTTGGAAAACTGCTCTCAGGCACATGGTGTGACTCTTGGGGATGGTGCTGTGCAGGGCCAGCAGTTGGAGTGGTGATCCTTGAGGGTTCTTTCTAACTCAGCTTATTCTGTGACTCTGTGAAAAGTAGTCCTGGTTCCTGCTGTTTGGAATAGAGGTGCCCAGCAGCACCCCACAACCCACTTTTTGTAGGAAGTTCATGGTTTGCCAGGGCCAATAGATCTCCATAACATGTGGGTTGTCCTGCACCTGTGATGGCAAACCTACCAGGCTCTGCTCAGTGTTGGTAAACTCTGGGGATGAGGTATCTGTGGACTTGTCTCTGCTGGAATTGTTCCACAAAGCCACCCAGGTGCCCCAAAACTGTAATGCCTCACTGTGTGCTGCCCTGCATGGCACTGTGGGACAAAGGCCACCAGGTTCATCTGGTTGTTGCCAGCTGAAATGTTTTATGGCTTGAAAAATGGTAAATTTGAACTGTAGCCCAGAATTAATTTACATTTACATTGGAATCAAAATGCTGCTATGCTGCTATTGGGACCTGGTGACACTGTTGCTTTACTGTGCCTTAGTGTAAATGAAATGAAAGATGCCAAACTATAGCAAACCAAACCTTATAAAAGCTTTTGAGTCCATTTGAACACAGGGGCAGGCTAAACAGAATTGTCCATATCAGGGCTGGACAAAAATTCCTGATTGCTTCCCAGACAAGCAGTCATCAATACGTGCCAGTAAAACCACATGTGCTCAGACAGCACATTTGGCACAAAACTCCAAGCCTACTTGTACCTGCAATTATTGTCCTAAAATCTCTTAGAAAACCACGTAGAGGGGAGAGAGCACACAAAAATCTTGCTAATGATTCAACAATAAAATATAATACAGGTACTGAATCAGTATTGCACTCTGGTCCAAAGCTCATTTGGGTCAAAGCATAATTCCAAAAGAATGGGATACAGATTGGATCAGCCCTTAATGAGGTGTCACAAAAGAAATGTCAGTAAAATATACAGGCCAGCATATATTTTATGGGGAAGATAGTCTGAAGTCAACATTACAATTTACTAATTCAGTAGAACAGCTGGAAAAATAAATTTGTTTAGCTAGAATAGCACATCTATTTATTGAGCCTCCTTCTGAAGCTGTTCACATATCAACAGTAGGATTGGTCTCTAAAACACGGGGGAGGAAAGGAGGGGCATGATGGTGAATTCAAATTGATGCACTACTTATTCCACACTAGTAATTCAATTAATGATTTTATAGACCCTACGCTGTCTCACATTCTCAGTCGTTCTCAAGCAAATGAGATCGGGAATCAAACAATTAGCTGGGGTTGGCAACACAGCGGGTTCAGCCTGAGCAAAGTGCTGCACAAAAGCCACCCCTCTGGCTTCCTGCTGGAGTGTGGGGCAACAGGGAGCTTGCCTTCAGATTTTGGAGAGGAGGCTGAGCAGCTGCTTTCACACTCTGGCTATCAGAAACTTTGGTCTGTTATTGTCACCAACAGCAGTGGACTGGTCAGCACCAATGCAGAACACTTTCATCTCGTTACTTGTATCCATAACCTTTTTGGCAGCAGAAAAACCCTAACTGAGGTTTTCCATACTCGATCTTTGCTGAGAGCTGATGACATAAGGAAATAGTTGCATGTGATTTCTGAGTTATGACCAAACTTTTGGTCAAAGCTACAGCAAAGCCAGTACTTGAAACTTGAGATGAATGTAAACTCAATTCAGGAAATTGTTTTGGTACCTGCCTAATTTTAAGCAGTGAAATTCTCCTCCTGCATTCACCTGAATTACTGAAGTGTTTGAAGATAAACATTTGCTGACATCATGGCCTGAGACCCCCTGGTCCATGCTACTCTCAGACCTGGATGAAGAGGGGGCAAACAAAGTGAGGGTCTCCCATAAGTCATGGTTTGAGTATTTAATTCTGCTCGGGTACTTCATAGCAGTATTTGTTGTTCTGCATCAGCAGACCTGCCAGCGAGAAGCTATTTTGGTATGCACATGTGCATGCACATTGCAGACATCAGTCATGTCCCCAGTCCTGCCTGGGTGGGTTGGCTGGGTGTGTGTGGGTGCCCAACAAACCCGTGCCCTGGCACAATCTGGGGTAACAGCTTTTCTGGATAAGCAGCAGGCACGCAGCACCGAGGCGTTCCTACTTCAATCTTTTTTTCCCAACGTTCATCCTATTAGTCATTGTTTTGTTTGCAAATGAACCTCTCTCTGAAGACTTCAAACTGCAGTTTTGCTAAGACATCTGACAGCTGCCATCCTTGATCTCAAGGATGCTCTGTGCCCAGGTGGCAGGAGGCGGGCAGGAATGCCACCTGGACATGCTGCCAGCACTGCCTGTGCTGGGCCAGGATTGCAGGGAGAGCTGCCCCCTGTGCCTTGGTGCATGCAGGGCATGGCCTCAGTGCTGGTGCCTGCTCCTAAGGCACACTTGGTTATTTTCTTCCTGTGCAGCAAAACTACTTTTTTTCAGGAGGCCAGTGGAGGTCTCTATATTTTATTCACATAATCCAGACCTTCAGTGTCAGTGCCTGAAACGAATTACTGTTTATATTAGAAACTTAGTTTAATAAATTAAGTCTGGTCTATGACCTGTCAAAGTTCCTATAGTCTGCAATTCATATAGAACAGATGCCTTTTCCATGACTCTTAACTAGAAGTGGCCAACTTGATTGCTTCCTTTTTGCCATTACTACATTCTGTAGGTTTAGTTATCTACTGCCTACAGAGAATTCAAAACAATTTAAAAGGGCATCTGGTATAAAGCACTCTCTGGAAAAAAAAAATCTTTCCATATACAATAACTTTCTGTTTAGGTCAGAGAATTATTCAATAATTGGCACTTGTTTGACTAGACCATTCAGAATCAGTTTGGTTTGGGTTTTTCAATTGTAGGTAGAATTACAGGACTTTTTTCCTTTCCAAACAAGCAGGTTTATAAGCCCTAATTTCCAACATATTTGTGGCATTGCTGTGATTAAGACCTAACAACTAATTTTTGTACAAGTAACAAACACATATTTCAAAAGTGCCATAAATAATTCAGTAGGTTTTTTTTCCTCCAGATTGTTTATAAATTATAAATTTTCATTTACTCTGTCCTAGTTTTATATAATACTGATAAAAACGAATAGCTAAAAGCAATGGTTTAATTGAAGAACAGAAAACAAGGGTCGGATGGTCAGAGCAGACCTCTCTGACCTGTGTTCCACTTTCTCAGTCTCCATCATTTAAAAAGCTAGACCCACTAATACAGGCTGTTAGAAGTCCACACTTCCAATATTTATGTTTTGTGAAGCACTCTTAATGCACAAACAGTTGTCACATGAAAAGTTAATAATGAAGCACATCTATGAAGATGAAAAGAGAGCAGGGCTGATGCTCATTGCATCAGGAGTTGCACGTCCAGGCATTTCCAGGTAATATTTTTTCCGTGTTGCACATTAAAATGATTCATCGCAGGACCTCAAGCCTGCCAGCACAGCAGAGGGAGGTTACAGGACTGGGACAAGTCCCCACAAGGACCACAGGGAACAGCTGCCTGATGAAATTTTTATCACGCTCCCTGCTAACATGTTAAGCTTTTGGGATGGGCTATAGCCACGTCGTGGTTGGAAGTGAGAAACATTTTTCCATGTTCCTGTGTCTGTCACAGCCCGTGAGATGGAACAGCCACAGGACAGCCTGAGCAGGGACCACTGCAGCTGTGGGTATGGTGCCCACCTGGCAGAGAGCATTCTGTAATGGCTGGGCAGGGGTGGCTGACAGTGGGGCTGTGCAGAACCTCTTCACCCTTCACCCCAACACCTTTGAGTTTTACTCCTCCGCTGTCCAAAACATACTTCTCCAGGAAGGCTTGGCTGCTTTACAAACTTGTGTCCCAGCACAGGGCTGTGGCCCATGAGTTTCCCATCTATATCCAGAGGATATTTAATGTAAGTGGATGCAGTTAATGATTTCTTTGGTGATGATTTTCATAGTTCATGCTAGCTGTGTCATGCCACTGAACACAGATTGTGTTCTTCTGGGAAGTTCTTTGCTTTGCTGCTCTCCTCTTTGAGCAGAATACCAGAGTAAGGCCAGAGGAAAAGAGAAATATCGAAGCTGGATGGACCATCAGTCTGTCTGGTTTTGTAGCCTGCTCCCAGCCATGGCAAAAGCCACTTGAGTTAGAGAAAGGTGAATGAAATTTTGTAATGTTAAGTTTGAAATAAAAGTTAGTTAATCTCTGCAAATGAGCAGTTTTCTCATATCCTGAGTTGTGAGAGGTCCCTACCTGCAGCAATGTTCTCTGCCTGTCCCTGCTGGAAGTGAGCACAGTCTGTCCTGACTTGCTGTTTCTTTGGAAATCCTCTTTGTTTTGTTTTGTTTTGTTTTTTGCTATAGAGGTTAGTACTAGTAAATAAATGTGATAGTGGTGCATATTGCCAGGAAAGATGGCATGAGGAGGGACATGCTGACATACCCACTGCCATAGCTGTGTCTAACAGTGAGCAACATCAACCTGCAAGACCAGGGTTTCTGTTTGTGATATTGGGATGCTGCTCTGTCCCACTGCACTGTGTGAGTTTACACAGCCAAGAATCGGGCCCAGAAGCCTTGGAAAAGTTACCCAGTGCAAGCGGAGAGAGGGGAATGCATCGATAGTGGGTGAGAGGGGAACGGGGGCTGCCAGGTTTCTGCATGGATCTGTGCTTCATATCCTGTGATAAGCAGCCCCAGGGACAGCCCACCCTGCTCAGGGCTGGGGCACAGGGGGTGTGTTGAAAGCACTGCCTGCTTCCCCAGCCCCAGGTGCCAACACCACCTCGCAGAGCTAGGCTGGAGTCAGGGGCTCAAAAACTCTATCCTGCCTGCTTTCATAATTGATCACGACAACATGGGTGATGGCTCAAAAATTTAGGTATAAAAGTTGTTTCCTCTGTGGAAAACTGAACTGCACAAGGACAGTTATATATACATCTCTGTGTTTATAGTAAGTATACATATAAATTATGTATACATGTGTAAGTAATATGTAGAAGCATAATTCTGCGTGTGTGTGGGAGAGAAACATCTCTTACTGTGTTTGTGTAGACCCACATTCTTATGCAAATACATTTTGTTGGACATTCAAACACAAAACTAATAGCAAGTAGAAATCAGGATTGGGAAACTAGAATGTAAAAGGCAGAGCTGAGAGCACACTCTGTGCACAAGTACCATGCTGGTGAATGGCTTGGTTTCCTACAGGAGGATGAACAACACTAGAGATAGGGAGCACTGGGAAAGTGTTATCACCTCACTGGTTTTAGTGCAGCACCTACTTTTTGTAAAATAGATGCCTGCAGAACTCATCCCATTGTAGTTGCTGGCAAAATTCCTATTGGACTGGGTTTTTAACATTGTGTAGTCATCTCAGGTTTCACGTAAGAAGTGATTTGGTACTAAATGGGGCTCCTAAGTGTGTAATTGTAGGGGTTGATGGTCTGTGCCATGCATGTGTTTGGGCACAG
This sequence comes from Pycnonotus jocosus, assembly GCA_013400435.1. Classification (NCBI taxonomy): domain Eukaryota; kingdom Metazoa; phylum Chordata; class Aves; order Passeriformes; family Pycnonotidae; genus Pycnonotus; species Pycnonotus jocosus. Next base: position 250,821 of record VWYP01030531.1, on the reverse strand, counting down.
GTTCAAGCACCTTGCTGCACAGCACTCAGACTTGCTAACTTGACTAAGGCACTGCTGCTTCAGGGAAAGGCTTCTCAGTTTATATAACTGATTTTTTTTATTACCTGTCAGGCCAAAACAGGCAAGGATCAACTCAAAGTGTTACTTCCAAAAGTACTTATTCTCTTCTCTCATGCTTCCTCTATGATTTTTAACTTAAGTCCATTCAGAAACCCTATGTAATTCCCAGCTGTGTCTTTCTTGGCATTTTAAAATTCATTAATCTCAAATTGCTGGGAGGCTGGTCTTTCTTTTCCTTGATGTGCATGTCCTTTTCCTGCTGTAGAAATTACATGATTCCAATCTGCTGGCTATGCCCTTCTCCTTCAATTATTCTGTTCTGAAACTTTCTTCATGTCTCTAACCCTATTTTTTTTTTTTACTGGCTTGTCTCTTTTTTTTACTTCTACCCTTTATTTTACTGTCTCTCCTCTTCACAATGCTCTTATTATCTTGACTTTCCACAGCCCTTTTGCAAGCCACTAGCCAAGGCAATTTCAATGTATTTGAGCTTGCCAAAGTATTCTTGGATGGTCCCTGCAATGGAATTATACTGTACTGAACCTAAATTTGACCCGCTGCTGCTCTGATTATAGTCCTGCCTGGTCTGCATTGAAAAACCTCAGCACATTTAAAGAGACAGGTTTCCTATTATCTTAAGAGGCAGCTGTCATTCTCCCACATTTCTTCTTTGTCTAATTAGTTTAGAGAAATTGTGTCCGTCAAAGCCACTTTTGATGGTGATCTCTGCGCTCCTTTCCTTAGGCTGAAATGCCATTGTCCCATAAACCATAAGGGGTTACTGTGAGAGACTCCATTATAAAGCACTATGAAATGAAATATTTTTTCAGCCAAATCCACATGTGCCTGGTTCATAGACCACTGGAATTAGAGGGACTCTTTCCACTGACTTCAGGGCTTTAAATTCTGCTCTATTTGCCCTAAAAAGTGCAAGCTTTTGGCTAATGCCCCATGACATTATCCCCCTACACACAGCTTTACCTCTCATGCTTTTGACTCCCGATCAAAAAGTTTCTGCACTGACCCTAGATGACCTCCCAGGGCTGTTTTCACTCCACTGCAGGACTTCTGTTTTTTCAGCTGTTTCGCCCCAGCTGGAATCACACGTACAGAGGACTCAGTGGCAGAAAGTCAGAGAATTTTACAGTGATTCTAAAGGTTCAAATGTAGCAGCTCCCATAGTTTATATCCATATGGATGCTGTGTGACCCAGGACTGTGCATCCCTTTTAGTGAGCACATGGAAAACCAGTGCATGCAAATGCCAAGGTCTGATGGAGGCAGGATTCGGGGCTGTTCTTGTGAACACTTCTGGAGTGGACAAGCAGTGGGATGGCTTGAAATTGCCCACACCAGTCAAGACAGGAGGCACACTGTGCTGCACAGCAGGAGGAGCTGTCAGCCAGCACCTCGAGGCTTCAAACCCTGCTCAACTTCCTGCTGCAAGGCCACATCTTATAACAGCCAGAACAGCACTGATCTGCTGTTCCACTTCCTTTAATTCAAGTCATTTTTATTTCATGACGAAAAAGAAATATCCCACAATGCATTGGGCAGTAGAAATAAGCATCTTCATTTTCATTTTGTTTTTGTATTCTATCACTGTTATTTCACTTCATCTTCCTCTCAGCCTCACTGCACATACCAGCAAGCTCAGCATCATGATTTGTGGCAATGTATGTGTCCCTCGATGTTTTTCCCATTTGCAGGGTGTGGTATGAGAGCCAAATTTCATGTAAGGAAAGGTTAATCCAGTGATACTTGCTGAGTTACTGATACCCAACTCTGGCTGGGTTTGAGCATCTCCCTAAATACCTGAGCCATATCTGAAAGCATTTGGCAACGAGCTGTTGGATTCCTGAGGCTGTTGCAATGGCATGGCTGAACAATGCCTTATTGAAGCCCTGTTGAGATCAGTGGGAATGGATTTAGGGGCAAATGAGCATCTTTGTCAGCCCAAAGCCTGGGAGTGCTAGGAATGATATGTATCATGGTCAGAGATGGCAAGATCTTGGCTTCAGAGTCTTGGAAGGGTACACTCATGAAGTCAGGCTGCAGAGGCAGCAGAGGCAGGAACAGCTTTGGATGTCTGTCTAGATAAAGGTCTCTGTCTTGTCTCACTCATTAAACTCACTTCAGAAGAATCTGATTTAAAGAAAAATACAGCAAGTTTTTAGTGCATGGAGATGCACTCCACAATCTCACCTGGCTCTTGCTCCCAGGCAGGGGAACAGGGGCTGGCTGCAGTCACACACTGAGGTCTCCTCCCTGCACACAGATTTAGGGTATCTGTGTACCAGCCTAAGTATGAGCTGGGGGCATTAGGACAGTGTCTGCAGACCTGGGGACTCACAAACATCTCTGAGACAACTGGTTAGGATGAAGAACCAATGCCAGGGGAATATTTCAACACGACCAACAAAGTAGTCATAGAAAGCTGAACTATTTTAACATTACCTCTGTATGTATCTGTTGGCCTTTAGGGACACTAGTTCCTTCAAACTTAAAAAATCTATCAATCCCTTTTTGATGCCTCCTTCTTCCTTTCTCTTGGAACATACCCTTATTTCTGAAGCTGCTATACTGATACCATTTTGTTGTCCTTTCAAGTTGCTCTAAGGATTAATTGTGAATCTCTCAGATATCTTTCTACAGGTTTAAACTCTGCAGATCCACAAGCAATATGTGATTTACCCAGTCTATCTGATGAGCTCTTGTACAGTCTCGAAGCTGTGTTTCTCCCTTTGATTTCTCAGCCACTCTCCTCCCTCTCTGCTGCAAGCACAGTGAGTAGTTGCTGTACACTGTGCATGGCTGGTGTCTGTGATTCATTTTTTTGCTTGTCCCAGCTTCCTGATGGTGTGTCCAAGGGCTAAAGCTGTAGGGAAGCCCTTGGCCCCTCTCCAGTCCCATGGAGCTTGGAGGAACAGACCCCTCTGTGCCCCTCGATTATTTCCCACCTGCTGTGAAGCTTTTTCAGGCATTGTCTTGGTAATCAATGGCACCTCAGTGTTTTGTAAAAGGATTCTTCATCCCCATCCCTTGATGGTGTTGTTGAGTTCCTACCTATTCACTTCAAGGTCTCCAGCATCGGCAGAGTGGTGGCGTCTGCAGATCGCAGGTGTCTCAGGTCCTTGGGTCCTTTTCTTTATCCTTGGAAGCCTTGAAAGTTTTCCCCAGCCATGAGGTGAAGCGTCTGTTAATTTCACACTCCAAAATAATCTTTGCCCTCTATTTCTTGTTCTTAAATATGATTGTGTTATCCAAGGAGATGTTTTAGGGGCCCAGGAACAATGTGGGGCTTCTCCAGCTTTCTCATCCAGTGCTCCCACAATTCTTTTATTTCCATTGTCTTGAAGCATTTCTTGCCATTCACAAAAGCCAACCACAATGCCCTGCAGGCTGATATCCCTCTGGCTCCATGCTTGGAGGCAACCAGCCAGACAAGCTGGCAGTAAATATCTAAATCTTGGCAATGCTAAGATAAATTACTTTCCCCTGTGCTCTAGAAGGTAGGGGGCACAGAGCACCTTGGCATGGTTCTGGCAACCTGCATTGCTGAACAGTGGGAAAGTGAGGAAGAAGGAGGCAGCCCCTGCTCCTGCCTGCTGGGCACTGGTGCCCCAACAGAGGAGCCAAGGGCTGGGCATGAGCCCAGCAAAGCACAACATCCGCCCCCCTCACCCCCAGCTGCTGTCTTCTCTTTCCATCCCAACCCTTTCATCGAAAGAGGTAGAGAGAAACGTGTGAGATTTGCCTGCTGTCCTTGCAATTGGTCCTTCCTGCAGGCTGATGCCACCAGTGCAGCCCATTGGCTGAGCACAGCTCTGTGCCACTGGCCCAGTGCCACCCCCACACCGTGACAATCCTCTGGCACTTCTGTCCTTGGGTGCAACAAGGACCAGGTTTTACTCAGAGAGACTGGTGGTATGAAGGAATTGAAGCAAATAAACTTTTGTAGCTTTGATTCAATTTCAGCCAATTAAAGTTCCTGCCCTCAACTCAGCTCATCTCATCTCATATTGCAGGTCTTGTGCACAGTGGATGAGAAAAACATAAACTTGCTGAGTTCCAGCACATTTTTAATGGTGCAAATGAGATTTTCCATAGTGGAGCTTGAAATATTTTAAAATTAGAAGTTTTACACAGTGCTGTGGTGAGGCACCCATGTGTGAACAAGAGAGGACAAAATCATGGGCTGAGTTTGGCTGGGAAATAATGATCCTGGGAAAGTGCTGGGGTAACTGACGTGTTCACACCACTGCCATGCCACCTGGGGAACATCTAAGCACAGCTTTTGGCTGACACTACTGTTATCTTCTCTTCCTACTAGAGAAGAAACTCTGTGTGGATCTGATACCAAATACAGGCCTTCATTTCTGTGCTGTGAGGCCAGGCAGCTCCTGGAGTGCCAGGCTGCTCTGTGCAGTGCACAGACCATTCAGACCCCACCCTCACTGAGCTGAGTTTATGGGAAGACTGGGGAGTCTCCTGCTTCTCCCTTCCCCTCATCCCCAAAACCCCCCAGGAGCTCCAAGCACGCTGCCCAGCACTGGTGGGGAGCACTGTAGTTGTTCAGGGAGGGGGCCTGGAGCAAGCTTGGGAAACAACAGGATGTTTTAATCTTTTCCTGCAAAGCTTTGCACAGGAACGGGTGTTATGTTTGGCTGCATAGAGGCGTCCTGTCTTAAAGAGCTGGTTTCCTTCTTGCCTGAGGGGGAAGGAATGATATCAACCAGATTTGTTGAATGCTAGCAGTTTTATATGTCATCGTTGGGATTGTAAACACTTTGGGTCATCAGCCCCCTCTTCTTCCAATGCCTTTGCCTGGGTCCTGCATGAGGAGCCCCTTCCCCTTGTTTCTTGATGCTGCAAGGACACTAAGAAATCACAACAGTATTTCTATTCTGCCCCAAAGTGCTCACAGCTGCAAGGGCTCCTCTGACCCCCAGGGCTGATGCTGTGGTGTCCCCAGCAACACTTCTGTCATTTTAGGCCACCCCCTTCCTGATTTCTGTTTCCCTGCTTATGGCCAGGTGTATTGCCAGCATGTTTTGGGGCACATATCTGCCACATGAGCTCTCCTGTGACCTCCTCAGTGATGGCTGGTCCCTATCCCCAGGCTGCAGCAGCCAGGCAAGGGCACAAGTCCCTACACGGACACTCATTTGTAGAAATGAATGTATCTTCCCGATCACTTGGGCAAAGAAAAACCATATGTCTTTTGGATTAGTTTTCCCCAGATGTTTTTCAGCTTGCATTTACCCTCGAGCTGAATGGGATTTGTTTATGTGCTGCCCAGGTTTCCTATTCCTGTGGGCCCTGGCACTGTACCCCTGCAATGTCCACACTGCCTCTTGCCCCGGGACAGCAGGTCTGATCCCTGAGGGCTTTAGAAACTCTGCAGACTCAACCATCCCAAAGCACCCAGCACTCTGGAGACTCTGGGCCCTGTTATCTCACGGTGCTGGCAGTGCCCTCCTGTCCCCAGTGTGGTGATGCACAGGTGGCTGCATCCAGCTGGTCCAGTGGAGTTTTTTTCTCCAGCTCTCCCTGCTTCCTGCAGTCCCTCTCTGCTCTGCACTCAAAATGCTCTGTCTGTGGCCTGACTGTAGCTGCTCCAGCACCTGGGTTACCCAGGACAGATCACTACAGATCTGCACATGGCAGAGCATGGTTTTGGGGTGAGATGTGTGTCCTGCTCACACCTTGGCTGCTAGTGAGGCAGCAGCTGCCTGCCCTCCTCCCCAGCTGTGGTCTTGCAGGGTCTGAGCTGGCCATTCCTGGCTGTAGGAGCAGCCTACATGCCACACAGGGCATTGCACAGGCCTAGTTAGCAGCTTGGAAAATTATTATTCCAACATCAAAGGGAAGAAGACCATGGTGAGAAGGTGGACTTTCACAAAGGTGCTGGCAGCAGGATTGACCTGCCCTGCACACTCTCCCTGCACACCAGCAGGAACCTCTCAGTAAAATTGGGTCAGGTCCTGCCTTCAGATGTCAAAAGTTTCTCACAAGCTGTTACCCGACTTTATATTCTGACTTTAAAATGTTTATTTTCCTCTATCTTTGTAAGAGTCACTTTAACAAAATTAAGTGGCAGAGCAAGGAACTATGGGATCTTTGATCCAGTATCTTTTCATTTTACTGAATAAACGAAGGCTGTGGTGAGTTCACAATGCACTAACTCATGCTGCCTGGTGGCTTGGTGGCAGTGGCATGAACTGGGAGACAAGTGACCCTTGGTGAAGAGCCCATCTTGATCCAGGCTAGCTTTCTTTGGGAGAGGTTAAGTGCACTCCAGCACTGTTAACCATAATGTGAGAGGCTCTCAGGAGGCAGCAGCCTGCATGGGAGGGAGGGGAGATGCCTTGCACAGGAGAGAACAGCCAGCTCTCCCTAAAACTGCGTGCTGGAGAGATGATCATCTCTGCTTGGCAAGCACTTGCTCTTATTTGTGTCTCTTGCTATACTTAAGGGAGAGCCTATTTCCTTCAGTCAGGGGGTCAAAACTATGCTCTGGTTGCAGGAAGCTTGGGAACAAAGCATCTCATGGATGCAGGAATCCCTCCTTAATTCCTGGTGTGCACCAAACCCGTGCTCGGGCAACACCTCTGCATCATTTATACTTTAGTTCCCTTAAGAGTAAATTCATGCTTTCCTCTCAGCATTTTAAACACTAGAGGCTACACTACTCTACCAGCAGCACTGAGGGCAATGTGCCTTTGATTCCTGCTTCAGTGTCCAAGCCCCTGGTCTCAGTTTCAGTGAGGAAAGGCCATCCCATGCAGCACACCAGTGTCAGAAGAGCTGAAGCTCATTGTTTGAGAGAGCCTATTAACAGAAAACTCGGATGTTTAGTCTTCTCTTCCCTGAGGTTTTTTAAAAAAAATGTTTTCCAAATATTGTTGCATGCCATAAGGTCTTTCCCCCACTGCCAGTCGCTTCTGCAGTGCTTGGATGGGAGTCATGAATTCACTGGCAGGCTGTGCAGCAAACCGCCGCTTTGGCTGCTGCCACCCGTGCACCGGCCCCTATTAGGAGGGGTATGGCAAGAGCTCTATCTGCTGCCCGTATGGCAGCCCTTATGGGGCAGACGTGGGGGGAAAGTGATGCCTGCCAGGGGGTTGGCCCCCTCTGGCTGGCATCACTCTGCCCCCTGACGCCTCCTCCCCTTCAGAAGCCTGCCTCTGCTGAGACTCCACTCCCCCAGCCTCTCCCTGCTGCCATTCCTCGTCTTTGACATAAAAAATAGGGACTGTGGGGTAAATCCCATCACAGGCATGACCTGCTGGGATGCTGATCCCCTTTGGGTTTCCTCATCTGCAGAGCATCACTGTTGACCTGCCATCAGCGTGGTCCCTCAGTAACCCCGTTATTCCAGCTTGTTTTCCTTGGAAAGGCCATGGCTCCTGCGGTTGCTGACAAAGTTTCTTTGTAAGCATCCCACGGGCTGTCACTGCCTACTTGCCCGGCCGGCAAGGAGGGCTATCACTAATGTGTGTCATTCATCAAAGCAAAATTACATGTGTCCCAAAAAAAAGGGACAGCATGCAGACAAATTACAGCATGCAGCAAATTGCTTACTTGCAGAGGAAAAAAATACAACCCACTGTTTTCCTCCCCTCCCAGAAGTAGGTGTTTAATTCAACATATTAACACTGAGAAATATAATTATAGCTGCAGGACAAGGGAAACCCAATTGCAGCACAGCACAGCTCTTGCCCCAGCCTGTGGGTGTGGTGTGGCCACGCTGTGCCACATCCCAGCAGGGTCAGCCCACGGCCTGTGCTGCACTGGCCAGGCAAGCCCCTGATGCTGCACCAGGGACCCAGCATGGGGAGCAGCCCCAAGGCCACCCTGCTGCACTCCAAAGCACCCAGGGCCACAGAGGAGAGGAGAGGGCTGTGCAGGGTTAGAGATTTAGATTATGTTTTTAACCACCTTCATGCATTGAGGGACACTTCCTTTCTCTTTGGCTGCAGCTGTGCTACTCTGGTGTGAGCTGGGACTGAGGCTGGAGAGAAGGGCTGGCTGTGTTGGTGAGCAGCTGGTGCTAGGGAAGAGGGGCTGGAGGGAGAACCCCTGAGGCAGGTGTCAGACACATCCTCTGGGAGCCAGCAGCCCTCCCAGAACCCCAGGGCAGGGCAGGAGCCTGGTGCATCCTTGGTGTGGTACCTGGCACAGCTCCTCTGTCCCAAGGGAAGAGGAAAAGAGACCTGGCCCCAGCCACCCTTGGTTTCTACCTGGCTGCCCTACCAAGAGCACCTGGCAGGGGTCTGCTCACCTGCTTCTGTCTTCAGATTGCAAAAGCCCCTCTTACATAGTTAATTGTTTTTCATTAATCACCGTCTTCTCATCTAGTTGTTTATGTTCTTCACTATTCACAAATCTGATCTGACATCTGAGTTACAGATTTCAGAAATTAGCCTTCCTCCAATGTTTCTGTTTCAGGGTATCTCTATTTATTTACACTCATGTTGAGTGCCTTTCAATAGGACTGAGTTCTACTTTTGGCAAGCAGAGGAGCCTGTTGTTTTCCATGGAAAATGGTTTTGCCAATGGGGCAGAACCTAAGTGGGTAATTGTGGGTTAGAATCTAACACCCTTGCTGGAGCTCAGCAGACTGGGCTGTAAGGCACCCCAGAGGGCTGGTCTGCAGGGCACCCCTGTCACAGCCTGGGGGCATCCCAAATATCTGCCAGGAAGAGGGAGCTGATGGCAGATCCCTCTGCTCCAGCAGGAGCCAGGCAGGAGGGCTGCCCTCTGCACTGTTGGAGCTCCCCAGCAAACCTGCAGCCTGGCAATTCAGTTTGGTTTGCCACAGCGACCCGTCTGCTCCTCCATCAAACAGAGAACAGCTGCCTCCAGGAATAGGGCTTCTGTATTTCTCAAGCAACAGTTAACCTGGCAATGACATTATTTTCTTATTTGTGGAGGATGGTGTGTGCATTATTACTGAGATACCTCAGAAATAATGCTCTCTGGCTCACTCCACATTCAAGAGCTACTATATTTTACGAAGCATCATGCAAAAGGCAAGAGAAGCTTCTACTGTTGAAGCTGCAGTAGACCTTGCAAAAGAAAATAAAACACAATTCTTTCTCAGAATAAAGAAAAAGAAAACAAAGAGAGAGAGAAAAGCAAGGGCACATTGCATTAAGAATTAAAGGTAATCTTGGAGTGCCCCCAAAATATTTGCCCCCATTTTTCCTGGTGATGGTGGTGCTGCAGGCAGGAGGGGAATGAGGGAGTGAGAGCTGATGGGCAGCATCACACAGAGGCAGTAATCCCCACATCCATGCTGGCAGAGACAGTGACTTCATACACTTCAAGGGGTTGTGTGGCATGAGAAGGTAGCTACTTGCCTGTTTTTTTAAGCATCCTTCTTGGAACCAGACTGTTTCTGTATTTTAGCCATTTACCTTGACACAAATGTGGTACTGGCCCCATGAAATTTGCTGGGGTGGACAGAGTGGAATGTGGTACTGGAACCTCTGGATGGCCAAAGTTAGAGTGCTGGCTGGAAGAAGTGCAATGGTCATGCATTTAGGAACTCATAATTACTGCTGTTGTTAGCTAGAAGCACCTTAGTCAGGAGGTACATATGGGCTGAAAGGCCCAACTGAATTAATCAAGCCTTGGGTGAACCAGGAGCCTCAGCTGGGAGGTGGCTGTGGAAAGGGAAAAAGCAGTGATGGGGTATGTTGGTCCAGGCAGCCCCAGCAGAAGCTGCACTGAGCAGCACCGTTCAGTTTGATGTCAAGGTGGCAGATAACCATTCACCTTCCCAGTGCCATCGGCAGTGACTCTCACCACTGCAAATGAGCCTGACCCCAGAGCAACCTCACAGCTCTTCCTCACCCTTGGCTGCTCTCACCACCAGACCACATTTGAGTCAAACAGCAGAGGGGAGTAAAAGCCACAACCTGCAATCACCAACCTGAAATAGCCCAGAGGGACCAGTTCCTGACCTCTCAGGCTCCCTGCGAGTGTCTCTCGCCTGCTGCAGCGTGGGTGGAAGCTGATGCTGACAACCTTGTGGGCCACCTGCACTCTGGGTGCCCTGAGCCACTGTGTCATCAGTGAGGTGGTGGAGAGCAGTGCACCCAAAATGCCCCCTGTGACAGGGTGATTAGGGAATTGCTGGCCAAGCCTGTATGTCCCTAAAGACCAGGTCAGCATTTGGCTGCCCTGTGGTTACCAACCCAGCCCGTGACCTTCCTGCCATCTGTTGTCCGGCCTCACAGTAATGGAGGGGTTTCTATTCTTGCTGAGCTGAGTCCACTGGCTCTTACCCATCCTGTAAACAAAACCAGCCCTCTGGAAGTCAGCAGACATCAAGGATGTAATTTAGTTTAACAGCCTTGCTGAGGCTATTTTGGTATGCATGCTGTGATGGTGGCACGGCGCTCCCTACTGCCTTGGTCAGTGACGGGGGCAAGAAACAGTGAGATGAGAGCCTGGTGGGACACGCTGATGGTCAGAGGCCTTCAGTTGCAGGAGGGCTGTTGCATTAGTCTTGCTTTGTTACAATTATCTTCCTCCAATGATCTCCTTACCTTCTTTCTCAGCTGCCCTAAGGTTACTGTACCAAGCACAAGCATGTTTGTTTTTCGTGTCCCTCTGAAAATGAAGGAGAGGCCAGTTTTCCCCTCAGCCAGGTTCTCCCCACCAGCAGTGTCCTGTTGCTGGTTTTACTCCAGCCCAAGCCCTAAACTGGTGTTGCTACATGGCAAACTCATAGTCTCGGTGATAATGCACCATAAATCGCTATTTACGAACACTCCAAAGAGTGCACTTTATTTTAAATCATTTGCCTTAGTTTGGTTTTGGTCTGCAGACCAATGTGCAACTGTCAGAGCAGTGGGGCAGAAGGACGTAATCAGGAATATATCCCTTTTGGGTCCTCTTCAAGAGCAGCCAGGCAGCTGTAAAGGGAATCTTTACTCTTCATAAAATATTAGAGGCAAAAATTAATATCTTGTCTGCATTTTGTATCTCAGTTGCTCCCTCTCCTTTCAGTGCCCATGAACTGTGCAGCTTATTCACCTGCAGCTGCCAGGGTTTTGTCAGTTGAGGCACCCTTCAGGAAAGCATTCATTGCCATAAATCCAATGGCTCTGGCAGCAGTCTCACTTAACCAGCTGAAATGCCATCACCTGCATCCCAAGGCTGCCATGGTGCTGGTCTTGGTCCCAGCATGCCACATGACCCTCACCAAGCCCTGGCAAGGAGGCAGGACCTGGGCTCTGGACAAGCAGTGTGCTCCCTTCTCTCCTTCCCTCATCCCGAGACCCAGCCTGCCAGCACCCACTCAGCAGCACGCTCCAGCACCCAAATCTGAGTCCCCTGAGGTGAGCATGGACAGCCTGCACAAGCTCAAAAGGTGACAATTTGCTGTCCTATCTGCCTGTGCCCTGCTGCTTGTTCTGCCTTTGAACCCTTCTGCTTGCAGCACAGTATTGCTGTGAACATTTGTCCGCAGACTCCTTTCCCCATTTCCTCCTTCAGCCCTGTGTTTTCAGGGACAACTGTCACAACGTGACATTTGAGGGCAGGAATGTGCCCCTCTACAGCAACTCCAATCTTGCCAGCAGCCAGGGACACCAAAACCATGTATTGAAACTTTAGCCCTCTGACACACTTGTTCATTAGGAACTAAGCCCTTTTCCTCAGTGTTTCAACTCTCTGTACATGTGCAAACTCATTCAAAACCTAAAATCTTTCTCTGAATTACATTGTCAGCCTCCCACTCAGGCAGATACATTAGCACTGACTGTGTAACATCAGCTCAGCTCTCTGTATAACATATGAATAAGCCTTTAAAATCGTATATTCTGCCCTGCAGCATTTATCTCATATTTTGATCCTGATTTTTCCCTGCTAAAACTCTTATTGGTCTCTCCAAGTGCATTGATGGTTTACACGCTTCTAATTTAGGGTTCATTTGGGACTTGCCAGTTCTGTGATCATTCTGTATCAGTTTGTTCACATACTAATGTATTCTCACCCACAGATTATAATGAATTTCTGAATCTGGTAAAGATAGTGACAAAAGATTTTCTTCACATTTCATAATATGAAGATGTAGCAGTTTATACTTCTGAAGGAGATATTTATCACCATTTTAATTCTCTCTTTGAAAGAAAAAAAAACATTATTTGTATTTAGAAGCAAAGGGAGGCTTCAGGAGTAATTTTGAGGGTAGGGTACGATGAGATATTTCAATTAATTAAAATCAAATAATTATAATGGCTAGAAAAATTTGTGTTGATACAATGCTCCAAAATTAGTGGAGATTTGGTGCCTGCCACAGAGCAGCAGGTTGAAACATGGTGATTAATAATAATACTTTCAGTAAATTGTCTAATGCATTGCATTCATGACATTGCTCATGACCAGTCTGAGTTCCCAGCAAACCTTAAAGGCCAAGAAATAGCATCTTGGAAGCCAGGAGAGAAGGAGAACTCTCTTGGCCCCTGAGCCATGGCAGAGCCCTGGTCATGAGGCTCTGATAGGCAGTGCTGCTATCTGGGAGTGTCTGGGAACTGCCAGTCTCCATCTCTGGCAGATCCTGCTAGATTATAATAGATGGCAAACCTCCATCGACTTTGAGCGAGGAAAATATCCCATCTTTTCATGTGCAGTGTGAGTAATAATTAAAAGAAACATATGGGTTTTTCAGCTGATGTACAACCACATAAGGATTATCAATGATATTTTTCCCCCATCCACGTCCCTGCCCCATGGATCAATTCGCTTATCCAAAGGCATCAAAACTTGACAAAAAAAAAAAAGGCGCCATGCTTCTATTGTGTGCCTCCAACTGCAGCGCTACCTTTTTCTTTCCTCAGAAAGAAAACGCAGACCGCCCTGCAATTAGCAGCAAAACCATGAATACTTTCTTCGTTAACCACAAATGGTTCTTTTCGCGACGAGCGGGCTCACATATGTTCTAAATATGTTCAGTTTCATTAGGCGGCGAAGCGCTGGGGATCTGCTATTTTATTCAGGAAGGCAAACAAGATCTGCATATGTGCAACATAAGTTGAGGAGAATGGGAAAAACTCAAGGCACTTGCAGAGTGCCTGAGATGCTCGGACGTGATGATTTAATGCGGGATTGCGCCCAGCTTGTTTCCGTCAGCCTTGTCACTAGCAGAGATCAGCGTGATCCAGCCGGTGACTCTCTGACCAGTGATGATCCTGCCCTTTGCCAAGCCTGAAAGTCCTTCAGGAAAGTGAACTTGGGGGCTGCAGGTGGCCAGTGTGTGGGGATTTGTCTCTGCTGCCCAGCAGCAGTCCCCCAGGCTGAGGGGTCAAAAACTGCTCCCCGAAAACCCTTTCTGAATGACAGGTAACTAAGGCGGCTGCAGCAGGACGTGCCACTGATTCCTCATGCCTGCAGGGTGTGAGGGGTGACTTCATCCCAAGTCCAAGCCCAAGCCCCCACACTGGGGGACAGCTGGACCTTAGGGTGCCACAGCAGCCTGCAAGCTGAGAGATGACTGGGCCCCCTCCCCAGATTTGCTCTTATTGGAGAAAAATCTCTCAAATTTTTCCATTTGTAGTCACTGGGGATTTTTTGCTTATTGCTTTGTTTCTCTAGTTATCTGGTCAAAATATTACAAGAATTGAAAATGCAATTTTTTTCATAACTTATAAGCACATTCATTTTTTCTTGTTTTTTTCAAGTCATTTTGGACATGGGAAGCAAAGCAGCAGGTTCTCCAGACCTCAGTGTCCCTTTTCTGTCTCTCCCAGGAAGGCATGACAGACCACTTCTAATCCATGTAGCAAGTTTATACAGCGTAGCAAATGAAGATTTGTGTAAATCACATTTTTTATGTAAACACATACAGTGTTAAAAATATTCACACCCTTGAGTGTTTCCCATCACATGTGTGCTAATGAGGGGATTATGAAATATGTTTTCTGTGCTTTATACTTGGTCCCTCTGATCCACTCTCTCCCATCAGAAGGGACCCTGGGGAGGGTGGCCCTGCCTGTGGGCAAGGAAATGCTTCAAGAATTCGTAAGAGTGTGCACTGTGTCCTTGATCCCTCACGAGAGCCGGAGCTGCCGCGTTACTGACGCGGTGTCACGGGACTTTGCTTTCATCAAGGGGAGAGTTGTCTCCTATGGAATTGTGACCTGTTGGAGGCACCTAGGGGGGCTGCAGAAGGTGATGCTCACTGGATGTCCACCCATGCCTGCAGCCTTGCAGTGCCCTCACTTAAATTGCATGCATGGAGTGATATTCCTCAGAAATAAAGACAGCAAAACATTGTAAACAAAGAAAAATAGCTCTCAGAGGGCCCCAGGAAAGGAGCTGTAAGAAATTAATCTGTTACTATTTGCCAATGGTGTAGAGATGTGTTTTAAATGCCTGATTTGTGGCAGAGAAGCAGTTGTAAAGCACCAAATCAAATAAACAAGTGAGAGCTGCTATTGTAGGAACAACTAGCAATCAATAAGTATCCCAATGTCTGCCGCGACTCTATTCATTTTTCTTTCCCCTAAACCCAGGAATTCTATTAATAATGTCTTAGGCTGTGCATGGATTGCTCTGTAATCTTTGTGCAGTGCTGCTGAGCAATTTTTACCTCAGCACACCCTGTGCCTGCTTCCAGGAGCTCAGGAAGCATGGAGTTAAATAAGTTTGCCTTTTCCTCCATCCAAACAATTGGAATCAGCAGTTTGCATTATTTTAAAAATGAATGCTTGGAATCAGCAATTTTCTTTTTCCTTTTTTTTTTTTTAAGATCTTGAGGTTGTTTTTTTTTTATTTAAAGTGGAAAACTACATTAAGTGCAAGGCACTCAACAAAGAAACAGTCATAAAGCCTAAGTATTCTTAGAGTTATAAAATATGTCCGTGGTGGCAATTCTACTGCCAACAATGAAGTTTTAAGCATTAATATGCCTTCATTGCAGTTTTAATGCCTTAATATTGACTCTATAGCTCTTTTGGGTAATTTTGCTTTCTCTGGTACTTGAAAGGTGATGATGTCAGCGTTCTTCATACTGATTCATATGCAGGTTGATGAAGCTGAGTTATTTATTGAGTTCCATTATATTTTCTATAAACATTAGTTCTCAATAAACAGAGACATTTAGCCGAGGGTTTATTTATTAAATAGGTACTGTACAGATGGTTTTGCCACACATGATGTGCTGCAGAGGATATTACTCAGGAATAATCAGCTGTGTTATAGCTTGGCTAAATTAATAAGATGATAATGATGAAATTGATGCTTTTGAGCTAGGCTTGGTAAATGGTTTTTGCATAAACAAACTGATAAATTTGAGAAGCAATTACTTGCTTGTCAAAGATAAAAACACAACAGGGCCCATTTATAGTTAGGTCCTATTTATTTTTAAAGATTGTACCAGATTTTATGTTTAATACGCTGCAATTAAAAAATAATACTTAAATGAAGAATAATAAAAAACTAACTTTCTGAGCTCTCCTTCAAATTTGAAGATGCAGCATTGCTTGGTTAGACATCAAGTAAACTTTTTTCAAGGCTTTCACTACATCTAGAAAAAATATAATTGTTTTATGAAAGATGCTGTCTGGAGTTGTGCAATGCAGACTCTGGCAGCGCTTTTGGTAGCAGTGTTTGCTCTAAAATTAAGCTAGATTTCAGCTAGAGAAACACAGTCTCCAATTCTCTGTTTAATGTGGATTTCTCTGCAGCAATTACGCAAGCAAACAAAACACACACGTACTCCCCACCTCCAGGTACTTGCCAATAAAATAATGAACTGGGTGTGGAGAGAGGTATGTGTGTACCTATATATGCACAACAAAGAAGACATCACTTGACTTGTCTGGTAGGAAGTCTGCATGTTATGTGATTTTGCACACCAGCCAGAGTAGCTTATTTCTGTTTATTTAGAAAAAACAAAGGGACAAGTTATGTGCAACCCTTCAGGTGGTCCCGCTGGAGGGGAGCTCCTGAGCTTCTGACACTGTGTTCTCAGAGAGATAGCAGCCTCTACAGTGACCATGGTTGATGGTTTCCTTCTGAGGCTTTGAAGACACCTTACGAACATGCATTTTAGTTTTGTAATGTTCCTGAGAGAGATGTTATCACATGGCTTTTCATCACCTCTGTGGTGGGGACAGGCAGCTCCTGTGGTGGGACAATAACGCTGGTAACAACTTCCTTCCCCTTCTCGTGCACTGAAGGAAAGGTTCAGGCCTTCAGTTATTTCCCTCTTTCCTTGAGAATTTCTGTGCATCCATGTCTTCTACGTATAAATGCTGCTATGGGACTGTCCTAAGTGATTATACCTGAGAAGAGGAATTGGACAGTCAAACATAGCTGCACAGGTATGCCCTAACTTAGGAGTTTTCACTACATGCTTTCTGACACAAAAGGCTTTTACTTGTAGTCCTAAAAGGACTTTTGCCTAAGTAATTTGCTCTATAAGGACCTAAAGCCAATAGCAATGTGTGGGAGGAATCCAACCCTGCAGCAGCATGCACCAGAACAGGCAGGAGGTCCTGCTTGCCCAAGAGGACTTTCCAGCTGGAAGTGGCATGGCAATATTGGGAGGTTTTGCAAAGGGATTGAGCAAGGAGCCCTCCCCCTTGCTATTTAAAATGTTCTGCCATGAGCAAAAATGGATTTCTAAAAATCCTTCTTTGCTGTAACTTCTTTTTTTTTTTTTTTTTTTAGGAAATCTGCTCCTGAAGTATTAGTGCGAAGTATTCTATGACTTGATGTTAGCAAGTGCTTCATATGTTTGTCTTGTACCCATTCATAAAGGATTTAAGGTCTTATGTCAGCCTGAAATTCTCAGCAGGGATGAGAAACAGAAAAATTCTCTCAGAATGTAGCCAACAATGGCTACATAAAAGAAAATTCATAGCATGTCACACTTTAGGCTATATCTGTAAATTAGTCCACAACTAGACACAGTTTTTGCTGTTAGTTCAGGCTGATTATCTGAATTACAGGTATCCATTGTAACAAAATGAAACAAGATCATTGGTATAGCCTTAAAAATCGGAAATGAAGTTGTCTATGGTACTTGTGTCAAAGGTATGAAGCTCATGGACGGGCTTGTCCCTGCAGTGTGGGTCTGGGTGCTGCCTGCCAGGGTGCTGGGAGCAGCACAGCTCCTGCTGCAAAACCCAAACCAAGCTGGCATCCACCACCTTGGCTCTGCCCAGCTCCCACCACCCCAGAGGGAGATGAACCCCTGGAAGGCTGCAAGGGATGTGAGTGTACCCTGAGTGTGAGGGAAGGAGAAGCTATCGCTTCCCAGTAAATGTTCCCATGTTTCTGGACCCAGAGCTGCCATGCTTTTACAGTCCCCCCAAGGCTGTGCTTGTGGGAAACAGAGGAGTAGGTTTGCATTCACAAAAATATTATTTGCATCATTATAACTATTTCACAAATATTTTAAAAATTTGCTTGTTGCACCACAGGGAGATTTGAAATGATGTGACTTTGTGAAAAGAAAAGAAATATGGTGCAGATCAACCTGCTCAGCTGAGATGGGTTTGCAGGGGACAGGGACTTCCCTGCACCGCTCCATCAGGAACAAATTTAGCCCAGAAATCAGAGTGAACTGACATCCTGCTGCTGAACTGAAGCGTTTTTAGCAAGGAGGTGTTGAGTAGGGAAGGATGAAGCCGTTTCCATGCTGTGGTGCCACATTTACCCAGGCTCAGGGTCAGTGTGAAATGGAGTTGATGGATGGCACAGGTTCACGTAAAAGTAGGTCTTGGCAAAAGATTTGGGTGAGAACTTCCTTGGGAAAAAAGAGAATGTATTCTTTTAGGTATTGCCAAGGTTCTTGGGAAGCGAAAAAAATTAGACAAGTCGATGTCACTTCAGTGCTTTCAAAATAAAACTACTTTTTATGTATTGCTGGAAATTTCATATTTTAAAAAAAGTTCAATTTTGTTTGTTTGTTTGGTTTGGTTTGGGGACTTTTTTTAAAGTACTATGTTCAAAGAAAATATTTACTTCAAGTAAAATAGTGAGGATTTTCTGTAAAGAAATAGCGAAGATATTCTCTTCCTGTACAGCTTTACAATACCTAAATATATTACTGGTCAACGAAAATTGAGACAGAATTTTCCCAAAATAGTGTTGAAGGTTTTCCCGCTCTAGACAAGGTCAGTGCTCAACTTTCCGTTTGGTAGGAGAGTCACCTCTGATCTGCTGCCGTCAAAACACCCAAAACCAAATGTACTCTGAATAGAGAGAAAGCTGGAGCTGCAGCTGCACAGGACGCCGAGGGCTGCTGGCCCCAGGGAAGTTGTGTGGAGCCTGCAGAGCCCTTGCCTGGCCTCTGCTCGTGTGGCCACGGCGGCTGAGCAGCGTTTGCTGGCGCGTTTTGTCACCGCGCACGGAGCAGCCGAGCGCCGCTCGCTGCAGCTCCTGCGCCTGCCTTGGAACCTCGCGTACGGCGGCGCTTCCGAACAGAATCATTCATTATTAATTAGGTCACAATAAAAAAAAATCCTACGGGTGCATTCGTGACACTAAATGAGCCGATCACAAATAATGCGATTGTAATGAATTCCAAAGGAATAAATAATGACTGAGCCATTAGCATAAAGTGCCAGCCGCAGCTCTGCGCTGCCCGCCTGCCCGCCTGGCACCGCTTCCAAACCCACTCAGCCGGCCGCCGGCCCAGGCGTGGGGGCTCCTGCCACAGGCTGGCAGGGGGGTGGCGGGAGCTGCCCCACCCCCTGGCATGCTGAGGGGGGGGTCAGGATTCTTCGGTGACTCCCACTGGGGCTTGCAGTGGCATCACCCCCAGGATGGCCACCCCAGAGTCCCATTAGAGGCAAGAAATAAGACAATGTGGAAGAATGCAGGAAGATATTATTGCACCTCTTGCTCTAATATATAATCAGAGCTTTTGTTCCATGGCTTGCACAAGCAAATTAATTAGAAATTTATCTGGCAGGGAGTTCAATGCAGTGTACATTTAAAGCAGAGGACATCCCTGTGCATTGGTTTGCTCTCCGTCATGGAACAATTATCTGCCCATTTAGGAAATTCAGCATTTGTTTCTATTTTAATAGAAGCTCCTAAGCATAAAAAAAATCAGACCACTTCTGATTGTAGTGTGCTTAAAAACCTCCACGAGGAAAACACCATTTGTAACTCCCCTTCTCCCACTCAGAGCATCGCCCCAGGTGTTTCTGGGAGGCCACTGGGCAGGCTCCAGCCTGCAGTGGGACAGACCTACACAGTGCTGGCAGTGACTACACAGCCACCTGGGCAAGAAGAGTGCTCAAAGAGCAGGAACATAAGACAGGATGAAGCTGGAGGGAGAGGGGTGCAGTGAAGCAAAACAGGGGTGGTGGGGTTCTGGGAAAGAGCTGTTTCCCCCAAGCTGTGCGGCTGTGATGCAATAAAGTGACATGGTGAACACTGCACGAGTGGCTCTGAGGGCTCTGGCTCAGGACAGACCCTTCCACCAGCCTTGCCAGGCGCCCTGGCATATTAAATCAGCAGAACAGGTAGTGGGATGGTGGTGGGACCTGTTTTGTCAGCGTCCCTTCCCTCCCAGCAGCCAAGCAGACAGGCGCGTCAGGTGCTTATGCCCCTCTTATGTCTGCTGTTAAAAAACCCAGCCAGGGAATGTCATTAGAAACAGCCACACCATCTGCCTTTTCCTCCCCTCCCTTTTAAATAAGGAAACACCTTGTCAAACACATCCCACTAAATATCCCTAACACCCTCCCGCGCGCTTCGCGCTCAGCGGTTCATGGGATCGTGCACCATCTGGACCCTCGCGCTCCATCTCGCCGGTGAGGCCCCGGCTCGGACCCACCGCACGCCCCACGGCCAGGGGCAGGGCTGCACCACCCACGTCCAGGCCTGGCAGCAGGAGGGCACAGAATTTAGCAAAAGAAATGAGATCATGGGGGAAAAAAAGACTAGCAATTCTGTATCGTTAAACCTAGAAAATTAACCAAGGAGGACCTTAAACATAGACATTTATTAACATGTAAATGGACTGAGTCAGCAATTAGTTAATAGTCAGCATAATTGAATAGAATATAGCAATGAAGGTGCCATTTAATTATTCTCATTTCATTTAAGATAAATATTTACTACAGTCATGGGGTTTCCCTTGTCTTTGGCAAGGAATAGCAGTATCAAAGAATCAAATTGCATCAAAGTTTCTCAAGAATTTTAAAAAGACAGGTTGCCACTTCCTGTCTTCACGGTGCTGGTCCTTGATGCCACGGATGAGCATGGCCGAGGAGCACTTCCCGCTCTCCTGTGCTTGGGATGGCTCCTGTGGCACCCAGTGACCAGTGCCTGTGGGCCCTGAGCCACACAAGGTGGGCGCTACCTGTGGTTTGGGGCTTGCACAGGCTCAGCTGCCTGCTGCCACAGCCCTGCAAAGCCAGGCAGTGTGTGAGGCACACGTGTGCACACACGGCCCCCCAGCCCTGCTCACTGACCGTGCGGATGAGTCTTTGTTCTTGGTGATTACTGTGCAGACAACACACTCACCCGGCTGCTCCGAGACACTGCGTACGCACCGCGCGATGTGCTGATAAGGGAAATCGTGTGGAGAAGAGCCTAAGGAGATAGAAGAACATTATTTTAAATTATCTTGAACGTAAAAAACAAAGAGAGGATTTGGCAACCTTGCAGCAAAAACCTCAAAACCAGTTATTCCTTTTAAATAAAAACAAAAATGAGAAACAGTAACTATTAGAAATCCCACCTGGTGCTTTCTCTGCGTTAATGATGCTTCTTAAATTGCATGTGGGTAAATGGTAATTTTGTCTCACACCATTAAAAACTAATGGAACCCTTGATGATAAGAAATGCCATAGCTAGCTTGTTGGAAAACGTTTAATTAATAAAGTAATAAAATTATTGTAAACTAGTGCAGTTTCACAGAGGATTCAATGGGATATAAAACAGATAAAACATCCTTGAGAGTTGATACAAGAAATAAATGCTCCTCTATAAAAAACAGCACTATAAACTTAAGCTGGTATGTGTTATACCGAGTTAACACAAGCTATGATGACAGTAAAGGTGTTTGGATGAGCCTTTCATGGGAAGTGGTGGGAAAACCTCCCAAGTGCAGACAGGTGTTTTTGTGAGGAGCAGAAAGCCAGCACACCTTCCCCTGCACTGGCATGAGCCCAAAGGTGGCTGCTGGTGGGATCTGCAGCCCTGTGAGCCCATGAAAACAATCCTAATGGTGTTATTGCTGTTACTGGCCTGTCCCAGAGGCTCCAGAGTGAGGGACACCACCTCCACTAGCTTGAGTGGCTCTGGGGTGAGGAGCCATCCCACCTTGCTGCCTACAGCGACTTTGTTGCATAATTTTTATGAAACTACTGGTGTCAAATGGCAGAGAGGAGGGATCAGACACTTCCCTGCCCCAGGGAATTACCCCTGGTGCCCTGTGTAGCCAGATTTCAGCTTCATGCAGGTGGCCAGCTGGTGGCATGGCTGTGGCACCAAGCTTTTACACATTGTAGCTTGGTGTACGTGCATGATATCCCAGCTGCTCCACAAGAAAAAAGGGTTGGGGAGTGGCAAGTGTGGGGAAAAACACCTTGGCAGAGAAGGTGGGTTACCACTCCTCATCCTGCAGCTACCCCAGTTTGTGCTTCACATCCTCCTGCAGACATTTTCTAGCAAGCTTTAGGAAAGGTTTTCAGTAACTGGGAGACTGTAGAGAGGCTTTCTGCATTGCACGAGCTGGGCCAGGTACCCCTAGCATATACACACTCATGTACAGGGACCCATATGTTTCCATTACACTCACACCTTGAAAATTTGCACATGTTTAGCTTCAGGATGGTTGTCAGCTTCCAGGTGCCCAAATTTTCCTTTCTCCTGAGACTCAAGCTGCAAATCTCACTGACAAGCACTGTCAACTCTATTTGTGAACATTCAGCCCATGGTGACAGGACACTGGAGGAGAGAACAGCTGGAAGAAAGGCACATACAGGCACATCCTGGATTTTGGGGTGTCATGAGAGCCACTTGCAGCACTGGCACTTCAGCCCCTATGCAGAACCAGCACTGCCAGGGCAGCAATGCCAAGCAATGCCAGCACTCTGAGATGTGCCACAGACAGCTTTGAAACCAACATGGGCCAGTATTTTTCTAAATCTCCAATGACGTTTCTCCATAAAGAGCTGGAAGTGTTTCTTTAGTAGGCTGGCATGCAAACAGCATCACAGCCATGGTCTCTTCCCATATAACTAAAAGAAGTTATATTGCAGTATGTATAACTGGTACTTTGCTGCAGCACAAAGGTTAATCTTGTGTTCCTTAGCTGCTTATGGCTTGGTTGTAATAAGGGGATGGTCAGACCTTACTCACAGAAAGCCTGGTCTCCCCACAGAGCCACCACAGACACTGCTGTGCCACTCATGAAACCACAGCTTCTGGTTAGTGTTTGAAGCAACATCTACTTTTCATTTGAGTGTCTCTGGTTTCCTCAGCAGCCTCCACCTTGATCATAAGTTAGAAGCCATCCTGCTTGATCTGTAGTTTTAAAGCGCAGTGGGTGATTTTTTTAAAGCACATCAGCACAAACAACACTGCGGACAATCACAATTGCCCACTGCCAGCCAGCTTCCCGGGTGCCGCACCACACCAAGGGCTCCTTACTCACTTTGGCCTCAACATACGGAGAGACTGGCAATATAAAATCTTTTCCCCACCCAAGGCACTATCCACCTCTGGGAAACCTACTGAGGCTTCCTCTTGTAGGCAGATTTATTTTTGAGGTAGCCTCAACAATGTGGGCACAGGGAGAGGCTGCTGCTCTTTACTGAGGCAGAGTGAAAATGTTTATGGGGCTCCATAATTCAGCCCCACTGGCAACACCAGCAATGGCTTTTCTATTTCCGTGGTGTGGGAGAAATGAAAACATGAGCAAGAGTGCATAGAAGATTGGTATGGCCAAAGCTGGGATATTTGTTCTCTGGCAAACTGTGGTTGCTCTTGATTTAGCCACAGTTTTCCCAACTGATGTTTTGCAAACCCCACAGAAGATTCAGCTTTCAAGGCTGTGAAAGTGAGTGCGGGGCTGGAAGCCGCCCCTGCGCACACTGGCAGGGAGTCAGGCCGAGCCTCCTTCTTTCAGAAGATGTTGCTTGTTCCAGGACTGCGTGGCTGTGGGGGCAGTTTGGGGACAGAGATTTAATCTTTTATTTTTCCCATATGTCATAAGTATGTCTAAGATGATGACAAAATAATAAGTTGGTGGCTGCTGGAAACTTTTTTTTAGCAGCTGTGTTTTTAGAATATTATAATTAACCATCCTTTTGCCTTAATCACTTAAAGACTTCTAAAATAACTGGGAGTTTACTGTACCTTTTCTCAACTTGAAGCTTTCAAGTGCGGGGACCATGACTTTGTTTTCAGGAACGGAGGGCAGAAGAAGCAGGGCAGAGCTAGAAACATGGAGTCAAGTTTATCAATCTGGATTACAGCATAAATTACTAAAATTATTGTGATGATTTTAACTCACAGCCATTGTACTAGGAGCAGGAAAAGAGGTGGCATCATATTTAATCTGCACAGTGCCTGAGTCACTTTGCCTGGGCTCATTTTTGCAGAAATTTTAATGAAGTAAGTGTGGTATTTGCTGGAAAAAAAGAAAGGGTGAACTGCGAGTGAAGGACAAAGCACAAATAAAAGCTGACT
The DNA here is from genome assembly GCA_013400435.1 of Pycnonotus jocosus. NCBI lineage: Eukaryota > Metazoa > Chordata > Aves > Passeriformes > Pycnonotidae > Pycnonotus > Pycnonotus jocosus. Next base: position 227,080 of record VWYP01030531.1, on the reverse strand, counting down.
GTTAATAAAGCATGTGGATGACAGGGCTGTCTCCCCACACGGTTCCGGCGCTTGGCTCAGGTAAAAGCAGAGGGCTGTAGCTCGACGACGCACTCCTGTCTGTCAGTGTTAGATTTTCGGGGGTTTTTTATAAATGACATGTTTTCTTTTGGCAGATGGGAACAAGCCTTGAAGAATAAATTTTTTGGAGGCAAATTGGCTGCCTGGAAATATATGTATTTAGGAACCTGTCGGGTGCTGCGAGTGTCAGCACCACCCCAGCTGAGCTGGCCAGCACCACTCTGCTGCTCGCCTGCTCTAGTCTCCTCACAGGCCCCCCAATTCCCCAGCCAACCACTGCCAGGTCAGAGCAAAAATGACAACTCCAATACAAGATTTGCTCTGGATATTGCTGATATTGCTTTGTGCCTGCCTTATAAAACTTCCCCGTTGGCTATTTCTCCAGCCAGGGGATTTTACCCAGATGAATGTGCTTGCCTCCCTCTCACCAGCTGCCAAAATCCAACTTATCTGTAAGTGGAAATAAAGCTTGGCCTCGGGTCGATCAGAGCCGCAATGCTCTTTACTAGAGGAGGCGAAATAAAACCATTCCCCGTGTTAACAGCTGCGAAAGCCGACGTGCTGAGAGGTTAAGTGATTTGCCGGGTGTGAAGAAAGATGGTGCCTGGCTCTTGGGAACACTTTTTGGGGAGGGGGTCAGGAGGGCAGTGAAGGAGGGTACCACAGACCCCAGGCATCACCACAATTTCCATTTCCACGAGGGCACCAGGTGGGGGGAACCACCTGTAACACGCCTTCCCCCAGGCAAGGCTTAAGCAAAGTTTTACCAGGAAAAAATATATTCTGAAAAAAATCCTCCTAAAATTAGATACTGAAAGCTAGTGTTGGGTTTTGTGAGCCAGCATCAGAAATAGGTGGCAGCTGGAAAGATTTTGGAACATCTCAGAAGTGCCTGAGTGTTGGGAGGTAAGCAAGGGAAGAGGTAGATTAAACCAGAACCCAGACGGCTTGAAGGCTAAATCAGTGCACAGCCCAGCAAGTCTCTTGTCTGCCTTGGGATATTTAGGCCACATTTAACCAACAAAAACGGGCACCTTTAATGAGTAATTCAGGATGTCAAAATTAGAGCCCTAGTAGCTATATAGTTCTTCAATATAGGTGGTGCAGCATATGTTCATACTGCAGAATAGTTCATTTCTAGAAATGCAATATTTTTTGCCACTTTATTCAAGGGATGTGCTAGACATGAAGTGACTATACATGTGTACAGGTAAAGGTAATAGAAAAGGTACCATAAAAGGCACACTCAAAAATGTGCAGTGTTGTTCCCCAGTTTTGTAGGGTCGGTAAAACTGATAGCAGCTCCCCAGCAGTGGCTTCATCTCCACGCTCACAGTGTGTGTTCTTAACACCTTCCTTCTCTGCAAAACTGAAGTATTTAACCCAAAACATACAAACAAATCTGTTATTCTTCTCCTTTATTAACCTTCTGAGTCCTCTGAAATCACACACGAGGAGAAAGCTCTTCTCTTTTCCTTTGTTTAGGAGACGAGGTTTAAACTTTACATGCAAATAGACACATGCGTACATGTAAACCTACCCGTGTAATCCGGCACATGCAGTGCACTCTTTCTTCTTCTCTATAAATATATATACACATATGTATATCCACAGATATGCAGGCATGTGCGCATATGTGTGTGTACAAAGAGAGAGAAAAAGACTTCGAAAATGAAAGACAAATGTTAGAGAATGATATTCCCAAGCCCTCAAATCCCTAATCATGAGTTTGATGCAATATTTGCCCTAATGGGAAATGATAACTGGCACTATTCCAAAGCAAACCTCGAAGAAAGGAGCAATAAAAAAGGAAAATGCTAGCTTGGCAGTTAAAGAAAGAGGAGCCGAAGCGAGAACTGCTGTCGGAGATAATAAAGAATTAACCACAAACCCCTTTTCTATTAAGCACAAAAAAGGATATTAAAATAACATGCCCCCTCCCTAAATGTTTCAAGGCTTGTGTCATGCTTCTCTGCGCAGCTTCCCGGGACGTTGTGCGGCGCAGGGCTGCAGCCAGCCCCGAGCAGCCGCCTCCCGCTCCCTTCCCGTGCGAGGGAGCCGCGCCACTCCAGCACACAGCCAGGCACAAGGACGCTCCCGCCTTCCTGGGCTCACAGTGTGCTCCAAACCTTGCGCTTTCCAGGGAGAGGGCACTGGCTGTGATGGGGCAGTTCTGACGGGCTCCCTCTCCCCTTCCCTTCCCTCGGGAATCCTGCACATTGGGAAGCCTGCTGCACAATGTAGCTTGGCTGCTGTGTTTCCCACAGTGTCCATAGGCACAAAGACATCATTTCAGTATACACTGATTCTTAGTGCACTCTTTTCCAGTTATAGCAGCAAGCAAGTGTTTCTACCTTCATGTTCTTACTACGATTTTTACATTTAGGGCATTTTCTCATTAAGAATTACATGCCATAAATTACACAGAAAGTGCCACAGGTCTGGGACAAAAAAAAAAAAAAAAAAAAAAAAAAAAAGGGTGCAAAAAAATTGAATCAGCAGCTGCTAAGCGTAGGAAAAAAGAAAACTGAATAGATGCCCATGACTCTGGACCTAGGAGCCTGCTGGGGCATCCTGTAATGTTACCAACAAATAAAGATGCTGCTCACCGTGTGTGTGTGTGCCTTGGATGCCCTCATGACACTCTCCACAGCCAGGAATGCACTGGAGAGCCCCAAACCAACACCATTTCTGCCAAACGAAATGTCAAATTATATGCAGGGTTTTGGTAACTGACGTTACCCATTTCATGATTATCCAAACCATTTCAATAGCAAAATTGAAATGAAGCATTCTTTGAAATTTCTACCTCAGCTAAACAGTAGATTTTACTATGACAATTTTTAGTTTGCAAAAGAATTGGTACTCAGGGCACTACAGACCCAACAGGCTGAAGTTGTCCTTTTGTATCAAGTCAAAGAAACCCTCTATAATCTTACTTTTCAAAGACATTTATGACCTAACTTTGGTTCATTAGCACATAAGAAGATATTAATGTTACAGAGTAATGAAATGTAACAACTCCTTTAGTACTTTCTTATTGTCTGGGTCTTTAACAGTTTGACAAGATCTGGACTAGCAGCAGCTTTAACAGCATTTTGTAGAGTTGGTGCTCATTAAGAATGCCCCAAACTCAAAAAGGCACAAGCCAAAATGGTGAAGATGCAGCAAGAAATCACGAAAAGTTTATTGTAAATGTCAAATGAAGTATATCTGCCAATAAGGGCTTATTTTAAAAAACAATGTGTGGATTGCATTGATCTTAGCCACTACAAGGGTAGAAAAGGAAAAGAAAAAATTGCCCAGCTGCACCACATATTTTTAAACCTAAGTATCTTGCTCTTCTAGACTTTAAAACTCTTTGCGAAGGACGTATAATCCACAACTCAGGAAAATACTAATCTTACCTTTCAGAAGCAAAAATCAAAATCCCATCTGAGCTATGTCCATGCAGAAAAGCAGAGTTAAATATCAGCTGCTTTTATCTGAGTGCCCAAATGTAAAAATACTTAACCAGGATTCTACCAACTATTACATTAAAACCCTATAATTTGTCTGCCAATACCAGTCTAGGTTCATCTCTTAGCTGAGCTTAAAAAAAACCCAAAAGATCAATAAAGGTGTAGGTGGAGACGTTTAAAAAATAACTACTGGAAATGATGAGCCAAGATCTTTGGAACAACATGTCCCTGCCCGAGGTACAGGCAGGCTGGTTTTTAGATCAGTCACCTACAACTGCGGTGTCATAAAGTGGAAAAATACCACTGAGAGTCATTTTTAGCAAAGAACATCAACAGCTCCTCTCACATTCACATCCAGTGAAACTCCATTCCAGTTAGATTCATTGGCAAATTGTAAATTCTTATTTGATTTATCAATCACAATTTTGTATTGTTAATTCATATGTTCATTAGACAAATCCATTCCTCTAAGGTAATCACTTAAGGTACTGCTGGCATGCGAACATGCACAAATGGATAATTCTTAATGACCTTCCAAGCTGACATATTTTTGGCATCAGTTTTCTGTATCCTAATTTCAAGCTGCCTCTCTGGTGTTATCATAGGGCTGACTTCACTACACAGTCAAAGGAGGACTTGCAATTGGAAGTCGTTAGTATGATTGTTCCCACCAGACATCAGCAGAACAGGAACAATTCAAATTATCTCTCTCCTTGGATGAAACCCCTGTGTTTCCAGCTGCAGAGGTCAGTAAGCAGGCTTCATTTCAGCAGCCTCGAAGGAGAAAACATTCACATTAGACAATTTGACAAGATTTGTGACTTTTCCAGTATTTCCACAGTACATAATTTTTGCTCTGCAGATGCTTGGTGCAAAAAAGAGAAAGGGAGGTTGGAACTAGATGGTCTTTAAGGTCCATTCCAACCCAAACCATTCTTTGATTCCAGGAAATTAATATAGGTCATCCAAGGCTACTGTTCTGGCAGCTGCTCTGCACATTGCCCTCCCACAAGACCAGGCCACTATCACGGATTTTGTACTGCAGGATAGCCTGGTGCAGGTGAGCCACAGACCAGTGAAGATAGGGCTTAGCCATCATCTCTTTCAGGGGTCCGATGCAGGAGCTTGTGAGGAGACCTGTGGGTGGGCGCTGCACTGGCTGCCCTCACCAGGTTTGCAGAGTTACAGAGCAATGAGGTCAACTACCAGAAAATGCAAGAATGTCTTCCATATTGTCAACCTGAGAGATGGCATTTGCCCAGCTGAACGACCATTATTCACAGTGGTACCCAAACTCCGGAAGACTGCACCAATGTTATCCCTGCTGAGGCTGACTGGGGTCTCTCTCCATCCCCAGCCTCACACTGTTAAGTGCCGCTCATCCAGTGCCATAAGAGGAAAAATGTGGCATCGTCTTAAACACAGGGTTCTCAGGGTTGCCAGCATTTCCACAGTGTTCCCTAGAGCAGATCCAGACAAGGAAAGGGAAATTTCTAGCATTTCCCAGAGTCTACAAGAGGAGGATGAAATATGCAGGGAAAAGGTGGGGTAGACACAGTGCCGCCGTCCACTGAGGTTGGGCAGCTGGCTCATGTGGGTTGGGAGGCAGACTGGAAAGAGAGTGAGGTGCAAGAGGGGAGAAAAGCTCCAGGGAAGAGCCCTTCCCCAGCTGGTGGCCAGCGCAGGCAGCAGCCCCTCTTGAAGGAGCCGCCGTGGCCTGGGGCTGTGGGTCGCAGTGGGATCTGCAAGGGGTGCACTCAGCCTGCGCCCTCCCGCCTGCCCCACTGCAGTCAGTGCCCAACTGACACCCAAAAGTCAAAGAAAAGAGTTTGCATCCCTTCCTCAAAAGCACAGCTCGGGTTGCAAATCCAAATGTATGGGCAAAATGTAAATGCATTGTGACAAGCTGTACGGGGAATCAAAACAAGGAACAAGGAGCGTATGTTTCTTTTAGAGAAATGTCCTTTATCTTGCAGGCAGAACGAAGCGTGTGGCATTCAAATGTTAAGATTTTTACACACTTTCATGAAATACTAAAGAGAAACCAAAAAAAAAAAAAAAAGAAAGAAAAAAGAAAGCAACAAGAAAATAACCCAAGTCCGTGTCACTTCTCAGCTAGTTTGGTTATTGCTGCTCCTGAGTACTGTAACATATGCACTTTCCCTTTTGAAAATGTATCAAAGTTGTTATTTTGGGGGTGGGATAAACTCTTACCCATGCATATCTTATGTTTTGAAGCCAAGAATGCTTAAGAACCTGCTCTGGATCCGCACATCAGATGCATAAGTGATTAGTGACAAGTGACACAGAAACAGAGAATGTGCTGTGTTACGATGAATAATAAACACGCGCAATTTATGCAGGCAGAGCGAGTGAGGAGATGGCATCCTGCACTTTTTCCATATAAATAATGTGAATCTCTCAGCAATGAAGCCAGGCCGACCAGGGAGTTTCTCCAGCCCGCCAGCCGCACAAGCCGGCGGGAGAGAGCGGGGACAGGCGAGGAGAGCTCACCCACCAACAGGGCTGCTCCTGGCTCATGGGTCACCCAGCATGAAATGCTGGCCATGAATTGTCCTGCAACTAGAATCACCACAGAAACAAAATTCACAGTGGGCAAAATTTTTCACTCTCTGGGATAAAGGAGCTTTTAGATAAAAGAAAAAAAAATACACTGGAAAACACTCACATGGTTTTCTATCTCTTGGGTTTCTGTGTGATAGGATCTGCAGTGATCACTGCAGTGATAGGATTAGTGATGTTTGTCTGAAAAAATATTTTGTGAAATGAATAAATTCAATTTTTACGTGAAATTTCTCCAGGAAAGGTAAGTACATGCTCCTGGGAGACTGTTGGAGCTGAAGAGAGCCAGCAACCGGAGTCTCTGATGGGCCATGATGTACCTGGCAGGTACCTTGCCACTCCTGCATCCTCCATTAGCAAAACCACACACAACACCAAAAAACCCCAAATGCCAAAGCCAGCCAGCCATTCATCCTTAGTCCAGCACATGTCACCTTCTTTCCTCTGCCCTTTGCTGCCCTCCCACATGTGAGCCATCCTCCAGGGAAAAGAGAAAGACATCATTTTTTTTTAAATTTAAAATATATCTACCTGCAACTTAACTCTGCACATTTTTTTTCCTGGCTGTCCTGGCCTGCCAACTCCGGGCAAGCTTTTCTCTGTCATTTTTGCACTCTCTCTACACTTCCAGAAATGTACGCACTTGGATAAAAGTAGAACTGAGAGGGGAAAATGCATATTCTGTTGAATAAAAATTAAAAAAAAGTTGAAAAAAGTGTCTTAAAGATGGATGCGTAAAGAAATCATAACCATACTTTAACTCTGAGTTTGAGTTATATAAACTGTACTGTGGTAATTACCAAGCTCCTCCAGATTAATAAACAATTACCATAGTAACTACACCATCATATGGAACCTATGCTCATGAATTTTTAAAGCATAAATGGAAATACATGCCGGTTGAAAAAGTCTCCTATTTATTTTGTTCCTGGAAGACAAGGGAGAGAGAGATCCATTAAAGGATCTCGTCAAGTTATTTCTTCCTCTGCTGGTTCCTGCAGCCACACTTCGGACAAGTGCCATATATTATGTACTAACTAGGAAAGTCCATTATGTGTGCAGGGCCTGGGGCTGGCAGGCAGCGGGGCTGGCCTCGCACCTCACTCCCCTGGCAGCCTCTGTGCTCTCAAACCTTGTTTTCCCCGTGGGTTTGGGTGACAAGGTGCACCTCTTTATTTGCCAAAATTTAAGGGGTTTGTAGGCATAGCAAGCTATCCCTAGTGGTGCACTGGGCTCTTTTGATTTTTTAATGGATTATGTGTGAGAAAAATTCCAAGTTCATGTTGCATGACCACACACAGGAAAGATATCTCCATCAAATATTTGATAAGCTGACTACTGTGAGAAAATGCAGGAATGCAAATTTAACTTTCCACAGCGTGGTGTGCCTAGCTTCCAGGAAATCCACCACTGTCCCACCAGGCTGACCCTACCAGAGGGCATGTCACATCCTGTTTTCCATGTCTGGAAACATCCAGTGTGGTCTGCTCTTGTGCCAGTGTCCTGCACCCAGAACCACGCCAGGCTTGTGCATTCAGCCACCAGGAAAGGGCTCTCTGCAGCCCCTGTGCCTCTGCCCCTATGGAGGGGAAGGGCCAATGCTCCAGCAGAGCAGCATTACCCGGGGCAGACCCCTGATACCTGCAAGCCAACAACACAGACCCCCAGACACCCAGCAGGAAGGGTATCCCAGTCTGACATTGCCTTTTCCCCCAAAGCCCAAGCAAAGGAGCCCCTCAGGACTGCCCTGCACTCCTCTCTGTCTCTGAGAAGCTCCTGAAAAAATGTGCCAAAATTTGTCAAAACATGCCCTCAGTTATAGGAGACATCAGTGATTAAAAGCAGTCTATGAGATGCACCCAAAGTCATTAGAAAATAAAAAATAAAAAAAATAATTTAAAAAAAAAGGCTTTCTCCTGCCCCAATATCAACTGTTGTTTTACACCACTATAGACAACATGGGTTTGAAAGCTCACAGCCATAGTCCAGAGCTTTAACACAGCTGAGCCTGGCTTTACTGCACTTTGCAATTTGTTTGTAACATGTTAAAAAAAAAAAAAATCTCAAAATGACCAATAACAAGATTATATATCAACCTGTTGATCATTCTGACAGGAAAGCTGAAAAGCAGCCCAGATTTTAAAAAATTGTGTTCAGCATTTGCAGTAATAGTCTAAAACATGATGTGAGACTTCTACACTTCAAGTTTGAGCCTCTTACTTTTGATAATTTTGATGAGCTGAAATAATATCTCCCTTTTTGCAAGAAAGTATTTCTTCAGACACTCTGAAATTTAGGAAAGCCATTAAATCTTTGTGGATTGAAGGTAGAAAAATAAATTGTATGTATTTTAGACTTTGAATGATCTTCCTATAGCAATTTTCGGGGAAAAAAAACTAAGAAGAATTCTGCAATTTTAATCTCCTCAGTAGCTTCCCATTACTAAACAAGCAGAACACCACAGTACAAATGTGGATGTTACATGTCATCTTGATCTGCTGCTTTTTTCTTTCATTAAAGCTTTAATGCAGCAATTATGGCTACGTTGCCCTATAAAAAAAGGAAAAGGCAGTTTACTTTAAAAAGTGAAATTGCATAGCCTACTATTTAATTATACACAAATGTAAATGGCCTATTTTTCCATAACTGGTTATTACAGCACTGTTTTACTTTCTGAGTTTTCACAATCTCTAAAACCTACAACGCTTCCTGCTATATAATTGTTTTGCTACATTATTGTTTTCATCTTATTTTTTCTTTTAATGCGAGTGCAGCGGGATAAATCTTGGTTTTAAGCCAGCCAGTACTTCATCTACTTAAGCTTTTATAGATGAAGATTGCTGTAATTATCAGAATACCCGCTTATTTCTGAAGTATTATCTTGGCAACCTGCTGGCATTTACAACCAATTAACAAGCTTTGCCCATTAGTTGCATAAGGGGTATCACAGAGTAAAGCCATTGTGTGCTAATTTTCTATTTTAGATAATCAGTTTGGCCATCCAAAATGGAAAGGGGAAGAAAAGAAAGGTTTGACACCCAGTGGCAGACATGTAAAAATGACTACATGCCTCCCTGAGACAAAGGTATCCAGCGACTGCATGATTGCTTCACTGTCGTCACCACTGGGTTTTAAGTATTTATTCCCTTTGTCTCTTTTGGAAGAGAAAATAGAAAGTACAGCTTCAGCAAAGTAATCATGTCCTCTTTTTATTTTTTAAACAGACTGGCTTCTCCCTCTGTCCTCGCGGGCTTGTAATTTCACCAAATTGTACAAGTGTTAAACACGATTTTATAAAAGAGGAAAAAAAAAAAAAAAAAGAGTAACCAAAGAAGGAAGCTTGTTTGCTGGTGCAAATCTCAGCCTTCCTCCCCATACCGCGGGGCCGCGCAGAGCCCTCATGCCAAAGGCAGCCCCTCGCTCGCGTCGCTGCACCGCGCTTGGTTAAAGCCATGTGCTGGCTGCGCGTTTAACCAGGCGCTGCTATGAGCAAATGGGCTCCCGGCCGACGTTCAGCCCCGGCTGCTGAGCTGCTGCCAGCCCCGGCTGCCTCCTCCCTGCCCGGGGGGATTTATACAAGCATTAACCTTTGGTCGAGGCACTGTTTTTTCCATGTTCCTGGTGCATCGCCATGTAGGTGCCCTGGTCAGGAGACTGTGACTAGTGCTGCATGGTCACAGCACTCCCTGAAGTGCTCATCTCTACCAGACCCATCTCCAAAGCTACCCCACGAGCCTCCCAAACCTGCCTTGCTGCCCCACACAGCCTTTGACGGGGTCCTGAGGACATGCGCTGCAAATCTGGCACAGAGGGAAGCAGGCAGAGCTTGCAGCACCGCTCTGCCCCTGCCCCTCCAGTGACCCCGCTGACACCAGTCCCTGTTTCCATCTTCCCACCCCATCCCCACTGCTCAGCCACCACCAGGCACGAGGCTCAGTCTTCCTTGATCTCCTGCTGACTCCAGGCCATGAGCTTAACCCTTCTGTACGTCTCCATCCCATTTTACATGTGGCAACCAGGACCATAAGGGTCTCCTCCCTGCTGAGGCTTGCCCCACACCACACAGCAAAGGGAGAAATGGGTCTCTGATCCTACCCAAAAAGCATCAAGGTAAATAACAATGATTAAATGATTATGCTGGAGGCAACAGGGCTTACCCATTTAATTGTATATAAAATTAGACATTAGACCTGGTATAGATGCCTGCGTTTTGTAATAAGGAGAGAAACTAATCAGTTTAAAGATGAGCACAGTCCTTAAAGCATGGTTAGATCCCATTTACTCCATTGAACAGAACGGGTGGATGGTTCATGTTGTAAAATGGTTTTATAAAATGTAGTGAACTGTACAATGACGTGTTTTATTTGCCTCCTGTGGTTTAGATTCATATTTTGCTTTAGCATAAGTTAAATAAAATTAAGACTATGATTATGCTAAGAGAATGCAGCCAGTAAAGATAGAAAATGTTGAACTCCTCAAAGTCATAAAGAATTGTCAACTGTGCAATTAGTAAAGGCTGAATATATACACTGAAGTCTATTAAGTCATAAATGAATGAGAAAAATGTAGTGCTTGGCAATTTAACGTGTTTATTTGTCTTCATTATTTTAAAATAATTGCTATGGGCTACAATCATTAGAAAATTTCAGTTTTAAGTAAGGTACAGTATAAACCCTTCTGTAAAGTGAATCTAGTTATATAGCCAAACTATTTTAAAAATTATTTAGACTACTGAAAAGAAGTAAGGAGGGTAAGTGAGCAGAGTGCTGGGGCAGCTTGGAGCTCCTTGCAGCCTGTTTCCTCTGATGCTGCCTCAGCTGGAACACCTCCACTGCTGTCAGGGAGCACAGATCAGCCACCTCCAGCATCTCAAAGGGCGCACACGTCTCATTTTTGGGCACCTCTGGGCAGTTTTCCCCTTCAGATTTTTCTAACATGAAAAAAAGGGAACGTGTATTTTAGGGGAATTTCTTTCAAAGTCTCTGGTGAAAAAGCAGTAATTTGCCCAATTCTAATTAAGTCATTCCCAGTCAAGAGTCTTGTGTCCCAACAGCCTTACCCAAGATGATGACAGAGACAACTGGAAAATGAGTAAGCAGAGAAATTCTCCCCAGGGAAATGAAACAGTACCCAAATTACCATGATATGTTCCACATCTGCATGGAAGGAGACATATTCCTCCAGGACTCCAATCTTCACCACTAATATTATTATTAAATATTTATGTACCACCCCAAGTTTGCATGACACTTTACAGAGATAAAAGATGCTCTCTTTGCACTGAAGATCTTAGATCCTACATCAGACAGAGAAAGTAAAATTAGCAGAAAGAAGACATGATGATGAAGATTAAGAGAAGGATCTAATGCTGGTGACCCAAAAGCATTTTTAGATTGTAACAGCATGTGGGACTAGGGCTGACAAAAGCTCCTTGCTCTGGGGCTCTTTTTGCTTTTATAAGCCATCAGACCACCTTTCAAACTCATGGTAGCCATGTGGACCTATTTCCCTACAGCTTTGACCCAAAGAAAGAAAATAATGCCATCCTGTAACCAGTAGAATTTTTTTTTTTCATTTGATTTGCCAAAGGAAAAGAGAAGTCAGGCTGCAAGACTTCAGCAGTTCTGAGCTGCACAAGTGAAAGTGCCTGAGAGAGGCACAGAGAAAGGCCTGTGTACTACAGCACTGAGCTGAAAATAGAAGTAAGAGTTGCTTGGTCCTTCAGCTTGAGTTTCATCCTTTTTGATTAATTCCCTCACTTCATTTCTGCCATTGTAACTAGAAGCCAAGATGAATCAGCCTTCCCTGTCAGATACCCTGGGCTGGGGCTGCTCTGGTCTTTTGCTGGGCCTGAGGAGACAGCAGCAGGAAATCAAAGCAGCAAAGGTGGACAAGTGGAGATACTCAGCACAACTCTACCCACGTCCAGGGCATGGGGTGGGCACCTACATGGCAAAGTACAGGGAATACACCTCTGCAGGCATGATGCTAAAAGCCCCTCTCAAGGAGGGTAACATCCTTTCTATAAAATTCTGTAGAATATTCTGTATAATAATCCAAGATATTTTAATGTAGACATTGCTACTGTGGGTAGCCAAGCCAAGCCCAGCATTAAGCTGCAGTAGGATGATGCTCCTCTCCTGCCTCCAGACATGGAGGGGACCTGGCAGCCCCAGCAGGAGCCAAGCCAGCCCCATAGCGCTCTCTCTGCAGTGCTGCACCCAAAACTCCCTGGGATGGGGAGACTTTGGAATTAATAGCAACAAGGACAAGGCCACCAGGCTGGAGAACAAGTGGCAATCAAAGAGGAGAGGTGCTGGAGCCTCCACCAGAGGGGTCCAGTTCAGGTGGCAAAAAATCCCACTATTATTTTCATTCACAAATTTGATGATCAAGAAAAAGACTTTTTCTGCCTTCTAAATTTTTAAAACTAATCTTAGCATCATCAATGGCAATGCAAGCTTTCCTCAGGGGGAAGAATATCCCCAGGAAAATACACATTTGTTGATGGATCCGAGGCATCGTGCAGAGAGAAGCAGCAGCGCACATCAAATCCCCTGAGACAACAACAGGCAGGACGTGCAGGGCAGAGGAGGTGCAGTCTGAGGCTTCCAGCAGCACAGAGACACAGGCACACACACGGACACACACACATATATGCACATATACACACACACGTACACGTATATATGCTCCCAGCAATTCAGTTAGATTAATTTGCTTTGGCTATTCCATTCTTTTCCTGGCAGAGTACTTAAAGAATCGGGTTAAGCCTTTGCATTAGATACACAAACAATGCTCCTTTACCTCCACATGGGTGTTGTGAGACTTTAATTAATGTTTGTAAAGTGCTTTCAGATCCCCAGAAGAAAGGCACTATAGAAGTGTGGAGTCTGATTATTTCACAGCATACAAAAGTAGAGGTGAAAAGAAGTAGTCTCCTCCTTATACATAAAACTACTGATCTCAACTCCTGCATTAAAAAATCCCCAAGATGTTAAGGAAGAAAAGAAATCTGACCATGAACCTACTTCAGGCTTCCCCTTTGCCTTTTTCATCTGATTTCTGGTTGAGTGAAATAATAAGCTATTGTATTGCTGTAAACTCTTTGTAAGTAGATTTGACTAAGACAACAGAGTTCAGTGCCAGCAGCTACTCTGATCATTCTTTTAAATGGAAATTTACCGTCTGCTGCATCACATGGAAAAAATATAGAACTATTTTTCACAGCTTGTTCACTGAACAGATTATTGGAGGGGAGAAAAAATAAAAAGGCTTCATTTTCTGCAGATCCCAAATCTTAGCGTAGAAAGTCTTGGCAATTTCCTTTTGAGAGGAGACAGATTTCACTTTCACATTGATTTAACAATGAGAAGTGCATCCAAAATGAGGGCCTGATTCTGAGCATTTAAATGGTTAGCCATAGCTGACTCCACAGCTTATCTATGGGAGCAGCACTGCTCACATCAATAAGCCTTTGTAGGATCTGGTCCTAATATAGATTCAGTTCTCAATGTCATAAAATCTTTTTTAACAGCATCTTGTGTTACATTTAATTTATTTCACATGGCCTCATAAAGTAAGATAAAAGCTTGTAAGTCTAAAAGTCATATTAAAAGGATGGAAAAAAACCTCCCTAGCATGTATTTGTGTTTATTAAGTATTATCTTCATGCAACTTACATACTTTTAACTCCAGAATTTCCAAATTGTTTCTAATCCTAATGGCAGTCATCGAGAGCTGACAGTGAATACTGTAAACATATTACAACACACTCACTTTTTGGAGAAGAAACTCCTTCCCAAAGCTCTCACCAGACAGGTCATCCCTTTCAGCTCAAGGCAGGAGCACAGGGCCTTACAAAGGTGCCTTTCCCCTCATTTGGGCGGGGCACGCACACACGATGTCCTTGCCCTGCCTGGTGCTGGGAAGTACAGCTGTGTGCTCTAATTTCCAGGAAGCTCCAGGACAACAGGCACAAGAAACACGAGCGTGCACCATGCCAGTTTAATCTGACACTGGCTCAAAGGGTGCACAAGCATCTGTTCTTCAATACACAGAAAGGCTCCAGACTGAAAAATGTCCTTGGGGCCAAGAAGGCTTCAACTTTTTTAATGGAGGTGATGGAGTGCCTCCCCTCCACCACTGAAACTGTGCTTTCTGCTTCAGCCCCAGAGGGGGAAGGAAGGGACTGGAGCCACGGTGCCCAGGATACCAACTCTGCTGGTCAGAGCATGTGCTAATAATGCCAAGGTTGTGGGTTTGATCCCATAGGAGCTATTCACCTAAGAGTTGGCCTTGATGATCCTTGTGGGTCTCTTCCAACTCAGACCATTCTGTGATTTAGGGAGAGCTTACCTGATGCCCAGGGGACACAGCCAGGACTTCCCAAAAGGCATGCATGGTAGCCTCTAGTGTGGTGTAGCTTGGTTCTCACAGATTCCTCACAGAAAAGAGGCTCCTTTTTCAGTGGTTGAGGGACAATATTCCTGGATCCAGGGGGTAAATCCTGGTCTACCTTTAGGTCTCCCAAAGGTGTGTGTGTGCATTTGGGTGGTTGGGTGCTTCTCCAAGGCTGACAGTAGGGCAACCAGATGCCAGATGGGCCATCTTCCTATTCACAGTATGGGTCCTTTACTTGTGCAAGTGTATAGCAGAATTTATTGAAAAAGTGCCTTCAGGATCTCAGAGCATGTCAGCGACCTTAGAGAGCTACTGGTATGAGTACTTGTTTGCCAACAAGAAAAAAGCTAAAAATTAAAAAATCCCAATACTGTGGTATACAAGCTAAGGCAATGTTCCATTAAAAAACAAACCACAAAACAAACACACACACACAAACCACTTGCACTTTTTTTCAGCTCACATTTCCTTAGTTTATGAATAATAACCATTACCATAAGAAAATGACAAGGTCTTACCTGATGCTGCTGCTAGGAAAACAGTTTCACTACAGAAGGCCATCACAGATGTCAATGTTTTAGGAATCAGCAACAGACCCACTGCCTCTCCCACAGGAAGCACAAGCCAAAGGCAAACCCAGGGGCAATGTGGTAAACAAACACTGTGCTTTCAACCTAAGCCCTGGAAAAGAAAAGTTACTTTTGATGAACTAAAAGAATTCCTGAGGACAACTTGAAGTAAAGATAAACTTTAACCATGATCTGACATGACAGTCAATAAATAACTTCAAGATAATCACACATACCTCTTTGGTAGGCAGTGGTCTAACCCAGGCAGAGATGCTTTTAGAACATGGCTGTTCTCACCAGCCCTTGATATTTTTCTTGCGATCCAGGAAACATCACATTGAAAAACCTACGCCACAGCTGTCAGGGCTTCTCTCCAGCAGATAATTAAATTCCATTGTGACAAGTGAGCTCAAGTTTAGTGACACCATCCCTGCCAACCAAACAAGAATGAGAGCCATCAGCTGCACAGACGTTGATCGCTTTGCTGAAGAAGAGGTGCCTGCAAGTACTTACCAGCATCCTCCCAGAGTAGGTGCTCAGCCCCCAGGAGGTACCTGACAATAACATGAGTACGTCTCAACAGATGATTGTGTTGGGATCAATGTGCTTATGCAAGAAGGCCTGACAAAAGTGGAACAAGTCAACAAGTTTAAAGGACATTCAAGATCTTTTCCAAACCAGAAAAAGACAGTGTTTATCTTGGGCGGTATCATGGTAGGCTCATGCTAAATGCAAAAGACGAAAACATTGGTGTTTTTTCCCATGGACTGCTGCCTCAAGTGTCTCTTTTAGGTAAAGAGGGGGTTTTTTTCTCATTGTAAGTACATCCCATATTTTTTGCAGATATGTCCATTTTCCTTAGAAGATAGCTTTTAAACTTAACTTATCCATCAAAAATTAGACTGCACATTAGCTAGTACCTGACAACCACCTTTCCATTGCTATATTACTTTGTATGTAAATCTGTTATTTCTCAGCTAATTATTGAACTATCCAATTATAAGTGCAGCTGGAGGAAAACTGCATTTTTTTCCCCACAAGAGAATAATACTGCTTCTCTGCTGGCATCTCAAAGAGACTTCCCTAATTAAGAATGGGTGGCCAGGTCTCACGTTTAAGAACTGCATGAGCCATATCTCTTCACTTACTTTGCTCGTGGCTCAAGTGTTTCAAGCCAGCATTCCTGCTGCAGTACCTCCAGAGACACTAGTGGGATGTCACAGTTACAGAGGCATACATCTGCCTTGAACGTGCTGTGCCAGCCAGAGAACAGCTCAGATCCCACACAGCCTCCAGGCTCTCCCCTGGTACACAGGAGGAGGTGTATCTGGCCTCCAGGGAGGCACTCCAGGAGCCTGCTGCTGAGCCAACAGCCAGAAAATGCAGCGCATTTGAGCAGGAAATTAAACCTGACTCTCCCATAGCCTCAACAAATGGCTCAGCCAGCCTGCTGCAGTCAGTCTCTCAGTAGTTTCTCCATCCCCTCTGAGAACTGAACACTCACACACACATTCTGAATCAAAGCCGGCTGCCCCAGTCCATGAGACGTCATTACTGGCAGCGGGGGGGAAGGCCTGAGGCTTGACAGCACCTAAATGCTGGGTGTAGAGACTTGAAAACATGGCTAAATCAGTTGGCCCCTTCCTAGATCTCATCCTAGGCTCCCAAAATCTGAGTTTATTCATCACCCTATGTGCTTTGCTAGCAGCATTGGCTTCTCTGCTTGTCAACACGCCGATTTCTGAATTCTCAGTGCAAAGGAAGCCTTTCATGGTTTGGCATTCTCTTATATGTTTATGCTTCTCAAGAAATATTCTCTAGCCAAGTCTTTAAGTTCTTACATTAGTCCCCAAGCCCAGACATCAATATGTTGCTGATCAGGTCTTTTCACATCATGCTGCTTTTATCTGGAATGCTGTTTCTGATGTAACCAGTGAAGCCGATGTTTTAAAGAATGTGGTTAATTTTTTTTTTTCCTTTTTGTTTAACACTTGAGCACAGCTATTTCTTTTGCTATAAGACTTCAACAAGAAATTTGCCTTATAAATGCTATTATGCTGGGGAGGTCCTGATTTGCATCTTTGTCCTTGGATAGTGTAGATGCAGCATAGGGGTCCACAAACAGAGATTGATTGATTTTTTTTCTCCCCCCCTTTTATAGTCTACAATAAAAAGTTTCTTTAAAGGGGAAGAAAAGAGAAGCATGTGCTTAATATTGAAGAATAGCCTGCTTGTACTTGATACATTGGAGAAACAGTTCAAGAACACTTCATCCTGCTGCAACTATTTCCTGCACTTCTGCCAAGGTTAGGGAAACCTTGGGTTAGCTGCTGCCTGAATACCGTGGGCTGGTATCAGTCTGAACAAGTTCAACTGACTGCTTAGATTTTCATCTTTATTCTGCCTCCTGTTGTCTTCCCACTTGGCAAATAGAAATCACCTTCGACTTTGGGGGAGGCCTCAGCTGAAAGCACCCAACAAAGAGAATTCCTCAAGAGATGCTGGCTGAGGGGTCAAGGTCCTTTCATTGAGGCTCCTAACTCAGCTGTGCTGGTGATCAGCCATCTGTCATAAAAATAAGACTGTAGATCAGCCTGGTCTGCAGTCAGGTGGGTCAGAAAACACAACAGCATAGTCTCATAAATGACTGAAAAATTTGACCAAAAAAAAAGCAAGAAAAATCCACCTCCCTCAAACTCCCCTTTTTTTTCACATGAGTGAAGAAAACAGAAGTGACAGAAAGAAAAAGAATCAGGCAAGTATGACAAACTTTACCTCATTTCTCATTTTGGCTTTAAACAAAAAACACTGCTTGCCAGAACAATCCTCGGATGCCGATTGGTTTTGCACACAGCTCCTCTGACACACAGGCCAGAAGAGGAGCAGCACCAGGATAGAGAACAGAGCGATCTCAGCTCCGAACAGCTGCGGGACAACCCGCCCAGCACGGCTGCAAATGGAGGCTGCAGTGCTGCTCCTGCACTCACTTCGAGCTGCCCCTCGCACGGGAACCAGCCCTTCCACTGTCCTTTTGCACAGCTCTGGGTCTAAGGGCTACGTCATTTTGTGTGCCTTGTGGGAAGAGGCACATAGATAAACCTGACCGTCTGGAAAATAAGTGAAAAATACAGCAAATTTCCCCTCTGATGGTTGTCCTCTTTTGTAATAAGAATCATGCTAACCACTGCTTTCTGTCATGGGACTATGGTCTGGGCCTAATTTTAACAGCTTCAGTGATTTAGATATAGGAAATGCAGAACACAGGGATGGGGAAGAGCTCAAGCAATTCAGCAGATATGGGAGAGCAACACCTTCTTCCATGAGCTCTCTTGGGGAAACTGCTGAAGGCACGTTACCACAGCTACCTACCTTAACAGACAATCCTTTTTTTCCCAGTTATTTTGTGGCAGAAGAAGGGATCTCAGTGCCAGCTTTCTTTTTCTCCTTTCTTTCATGAGGGAATGCCAACAGTGGTTCCTGCTGGCCAGCCCACCTCCTCCTGTGGTGTCTGCATTCACCAATCCCTTCAAAATCTCCTGTGGGCCTGGAGCTGTCCTGCCTCTGCTCTCTGGGAGCTGGCGTGCTGCAGATACCCTCGGGATGAGCTGCCAAAATCCCTGCCACAATCCTAGAGGGCTGTCAGGGAAAGCACCCTGCTGGGGGAAAGTTCAGAAGCAGGAAACAACATGAGAAGAACCAGAGATAATTGGGGAAGAGCATAAGTTTGTTGGGGAGGAGGTTTCTGGAAGGACCAGGGTGCATTTCATGACTGCCAAGTCTATTTTATGGTAGGCTTTTTTTTTGTCCTTTCTGAACAATTGTGGTTAGAATACCATTATTGGCAGTAATGCTGCTACTGAGTCAAATACAGACTCATGATAATAAAGCCCCACAGACTGGTCTGGAGCCCATGCAAAGAAATACAAAGATTCCCATTATCTTTGTCTCAGCTTCACAAAGAATAGCCAAGTTACATTATTAAACACATCTATAGATTAATTTCTCTCCAGTTAAAATTTTTGCTTCCTAAAAATGCTGTGTCTAACGTGATCAGAAAGAAAAGAAGGAGAAGTAGAGGGTGAGCAGAGAAAGGAAAGGCATCATATCATAAACAGCATGCAATGTTACAAACATGAGAATAATTTTTTCTAAAAAAGAAAAAAAGCACCACTAACTTTTTCACATTTTAGCAAACTTTTCAATTAGGATTTCTTCCTGGCTATTTAAATATGCTTAAAGTAATGATTTGCTGTAATTTGTCTTTTTCCTTTGGAAACATACCGTGCTATTGTCAGCTTTAAAAAAGAAGCAATTTTCTGACTTTTGAGATTGAGTAGGTCACGGAAAAATTACTACTGTGGGAGCCTATAATTAAATCGAAAATGCAGCTGCACCTATTAAAAAAAAAATAAAATTAAGTTTATTCTATTAATACTTGAATCTAGAATTGTATGTGACTCTTCAGACACAGGTCAGCTCAAACTGTACCTTAACTGCAGAACTTCAGTAGCTGCACAGCCACTTGCAGAAGCAGCCATGATATAGTACATACAGACGGATTGGCAAGCATTCGCTGGTCTCTGAATTGCAGTCAGTGTAGCATGATTGTCATTTTCACACGCAGAGCCTTTCTCTCCTCTTCTCCTAGAAATGGCAGTACATCTTTGGGTGTTGGTTTTGTGCTTGCTTTTTTTTTTTTTTTTAAGAAACTCAATTAAAATAAATCCAGGTGAAATCACTAATGTTTATTGTAAATTTAACTGGAAGAAGTACAGAAGAGGGCTTTTGAAATAAATCATGTAGTACATCTGAATTGAATAAAGATCTTTTCCCAGAATTTGACTAGTCGTGAAATGAAGACAAGATTTTAGACAATACCATGTCAAAAAAACAAGCTTTGTGTGTTTATAAATAAAATTTGCCATAGATACTGACTAAATGTTCACACAGTACCAGATACAGGCTTTGAATTAAGTATTAAGTGAAAATATTGAAAAAAAAATTGTGACACACAAGAGATTTTAAAACACCTAAAATATACAAAATTAACAAAAGCCTCACCGAGAAAATAAGACACAGACATTGTCTAACAACTCATGAGACTTATCCTGATATCTGATGATAAAAAATACTTCCACAAAAATCTTCAAGGAAACATATAAAATCAGAAGAAGAACAAATCAGTCTAATTTATTAATCAGTCTTATTTATTAATAGTAATAAAAATAGTTTTAAAAAAATTATTGCATTTAGGATCACCTTTCATGATTTTCTAGGATAATAATAGGTGGGATTCTACAGCTCTTCCATATTGAATGATTTTATGTATTACACAATAATTTGTAAAACTACATTTCCTTAGAACGTCCTCTGATTCACTAAGTGTAAGGTTTTATTTTTTCCTTTCAACCAACAGGAAGGAAATTATTCTTCTTTTTTTCGTCAGTCATTCTCACATGTCCAGCTTTCTGTGCTATTATAAAGAACATACCTAAACCCATTCAGTTTATATAAATGTCTATACCCTATTGATTACATATAATAGGCTGAAACCCTTTCTTCGTGTGCAAACTCCACTATTTCAGTACACTTACGTATCACATCCAATGCAGCTGTCCACAACTACTGTGAGAATGAAAACAGCGGATCAGACAGGGTAAAATAAAGAAAAAGATTTATAATGAAACATTATACACAACACAGGAAAGATCTCTTTTTCCCATTTCAGAAATTACTTGTGAGCCACAGTGCTGTTGCAGACAGAGCCCACAAAACCTATATCATCGCATACACGACTTCATTAAGCCCAGAAGTGATCCTGAGAAGCAGCAGTTGAATAATTTGATTTCACATCTACAGATCGCTTTCTCCCAGCTGCCTGCTTGGTCAGCGGCATGATTTTTTTTTTTTTTCCCCTTCCCCACTTTGTGCCGTGGAGCTGGATTTCTATTTTCCAGCTGCATATATTCCGTGGAGGAAAAGAAAACTGATCCATGAAGTTCCTATTTGCATAAAGTGCAGAAACATCTGTCACAGGATTCTTGTTGGTGGATTGAAGCATCAGGAGACAGTGCCACTGATCATCTGCCTTAATACTATTGAATTCTGTTTCTGTCAGCGGGAGCTCTGAGCGAGGGTGTTTGAGGAGGCAGAGAAAAGAGAGTTTGCTCAGAGAAAACATTCCTACTATTACTTGAAATGTGTGACGCCGTCTCACACAAACGCTCAGGAATGAGCTCTGCCCCAGGATCAGTAAATGCCCTGTTCCATCTGACACCAGGTTTTTTTGCAAATACAGATCTTATAAAGGTATGTGATGATTTAATCAGCACCCTGGAGTTGTCTACAATACACAGCAGCTTTTTTTGTTAAACCTCATGCAATGAATGATCCGTGTAGCACGGATAACATTAGAAAGCGCTCGCTCTGCAGTGCTGGTTTGAGTTTTGGTTTTGGTTTAGGAAATCAAGTAAAAAATCGCGAAGAAAAATTATCTGTGTCTGAGATCAGGAAAAATTTCATTCTGTTTCTGTGTGTATATATAATGCATGATTACAATCACAAATATCAGGTGGAGCAGCCAATTCATTCATACAGAATGCATAAATAGAACAGAATCTCAATGAAATATAATAGCAACAGTGTAAAAAACCAGAATGACTGTTAGGTCAAGTGTTATTTCTAAATTTTCTAAAAGTACTTTTCTTAATATACAAATACCATATTTTTGCATTACATTCTGCTCTTTTTTATTACAGATGATTTTTAAAATTCACTAGCTCTCTTGACAAAATTGTACAGACAGATTTCAGGCTGGCCTCCTCTCTCACATCACTGAGAGTCAGAAATCAGTCTAATCTACGGTATGCAGTGCAAAGAAAGTGCTCCTCTCAGCTCCTCTGTTTTGTGGAGTTTAACGGCCAGTCTGAGAGGAAAATAAAGTTTCATCTCATTTACTGTCTACTTATGTCAGAAGTAGCATGAAGGTGGTCAACACAGCACTATTCCCTGTTTTCTGTCAAAAAGCTCCAAGACACTCGGCTTCCTAAGCTAGGTCAGCAGAGATTAATATCACACTAGTAAAATCTCATTCGTCATTGTCATTGCAAAGCAACAAGGCTTTAAATATTTCTTATTCATAGCTGATCTCTGTAACATTTATGTATGCTGTTTTTTTTCTTTCCCCCTCGCTTCTTTACACGTTCACAGATACCTTGACCCAACTGCAAACGTCCGAGTGCAGGAAATACCTGCTCGGGAGCACAGCAAACCAGGGTCACAGGAAATCATGAAACAAACAATTGTAAAAATAATAATAAAACCCAACAACTGCATCAGAAGGGACCTTTGCTCCCATACACATATTTGTATAAAAAGTTTCTCTGGAAGTGGTTCACCAGCAGGCAGTAATCAGCTAAGATACTTCTTAGTAATTTTTTTTGTTTCATAAATAATACAGGAGTTTACTAACAGGAAGTTTGTGGAAAGCAACAGTAAACAGTCTAGCAATCCATCTGTTATTGCGGAATGCAAGAAAGCTGAATCAGATTCTGTGCAAGTGGACTATTTTTGCTGTTTGTGCTAGCAAAGATGTGTGGGAAATGGGCATTTAGAATCATTGTTAACGTGAACTCTTGCAGACCTCCTTTTTCCCTCGCCTTGCAGAAAGGGATGGCTGGGTGCAATTTCAGGAAGAAGCCTGAGGACTTCTGTGGCTACAGAGTGGCTCGTAATAAACCTGAGCAAAGCAGACAAGGCATTTGTATCAGATGTGAAATATTCAAGTGACAGTTACAAAGGGACTTTTTCTTCCTCGAAATCAATCTCAGAAAGAATGACTTCTAAATTAAAACACTCACAAACTCCTGTTAGCGCCTTCCTCAGCATCAAGATATTTATCAGGAAGAAGTTGAAGGGTTGGAGGGAACTGGAGTAGGAGGAAAGGAAACAAGGAAAAATAAGGTAACGATGGAGGTTGTACTGACAGACTTTCTGTGCCAGCACAAGTAGAGAGTCAAGCAAGGGTGAAAAAAAAGCTAGTATCTTTCCTGAAGACAGACTGTTCTGCTGGCATTGGTCCACCCTTGATATATTGCTTATGAATAGAAGGCTAGAAAGAGAGCGGGGGCAGGCGTGTAAATTAGTCACTACTACTACAAAAGCAAGCTTTCCTTGCCAGCGGCAACGCGGTGTCTCACCTCAAACATTAATTTGTAGCACTGAAGCGTGTGTCCAAGACAAAAAGTTGTGCTGCGAAATAAATGAGAGCCAAAAGCCTAAGTATAGGATTATACCCTGTGCTTACTAGGAACCACTTAATTTTAACAAGCTAACAAATTCTGCTTGTTCACAACGCATCTGAATATTACACATTGCACTTGGTTTAGTTGAGACAGTAAACACGCAGAAAACCTCCGTCCAAACCAAAACCTGCTAGAAAGATGTATGAAGTTGTCAAGAAACAAAAATGTCAAATTGCGGGGCACGGTATCAGCCGACGGTCGTGTGCTGAACAGCGCCGGGGCAGCGGAGAGCGGCTGCCCTGCGGGGAGGGCAATTCCAGCGGGATGCTCCCAAGGGTTTACACCGGCAAAGCGACGCCTTTGGCCGCAGGCCGGCCCCTCACGGCGCTGCCACACGCCGGGAGGAACGCGAAGGCGAGGGGCTCGCTGGGGAGGGGAATCGCCGGTACCGAGCAGGGGGAGCCGCTCCCGCCGCCGGACAGGGCAGGG
>VWYP01030531.1:91071-203267 GCA_013400435.1 Pycnonotus jocosus | reverse complement strand
CTCGCCGCGCACACCGCGGGCCCCGCGCCCTGAGGGGCGGAGCGCTCGGCCCGGCCCGCCCGGGGGAACCCGGGATTCCCCAGGGAAAACGGGAGCCAGCCCGGGGCCTGCAGCCCTCTGAGGGGCCGCTGGCTCTGCCCGGGACACACAGAGAAGCTCCGCAGCGCGGCCCTCACGGACAAGCTACCCCTTCTCCCAAGACTTACCCCCGTTTGGACAAGGAACATCAGTGAGGGTTTCAAGGCTGCACTGTCTGCACCGGAGTGCAAACTTCGGCAAAAATGGTTTTACACGACAGCACCGCACCATTGCCATCGCAGCTGATACTGACAATTCCGTTATTATTCCTTAAAGCCGTAAAAGACATTACCGGACAACTGATAGCGCAATCCCGGGCTTGAGCAGGGAGCTGGGGCCAGGTGACCCGTGGTGCTCCCTTCAGCCTGACCTGGTCTGTGAGCCTGATTCTGTGAACTGCAGTAGCTACAAATGCTGCATCCTCTACATCAATTACTCCAGTACAAAGGCCAGTAACCTAATTTTTTTTAAAAAAGGACTAAATTTTTGATCATTTTCACTCAAACTGGTAAAAAAGCCAGAAAATCCTTGTTTTTAAAAGTCAGCATCTGAGTCTGTTTTGTCAGTGCCTGCACAGTGCCTGCACAGTGCCCATCCCTTCCTTGTACAAGTGCCCCAGAAGTAAATAACACAGCACCACCACTCTACTGCAAGTCTCCCATGGCATACCAAGGGTTTGGACCACTGATGCAGCAGTAGAAGTGAACTTGTCAAAGCCTGTGTCAAAAAGCTGTGGCACTGCTTCCTATGACTCCAGCTGCAGCCTAGCACTGGCAACATCAAGTATTTCCAGCTTCTTGATTTGTTTTGGTTTTGGTTTGTTTTTCGAGTGGGGTAAAACCTACTGCTCTTGACTGATTCCTGCCAGCATTCACCTCCAAGTGACAAAGCTCAGCTGTGTGACTTTTTTGCCTTGAAGATTGAGAAGGATACCTTTTATCTGACTATCTAAATTTCACCTACTTCTGCACAGTTCAAGAGACGTACCACTGAGCCAGTTCTACCCCCGCCCCCCCAAAAAAAAATTGCATGGTAAGAATTAGTGTGATTTTGTAACAGTTATTTTTTTGTACTGCTTGATTATCTCTGCAATCCTGTTGGGATTGATTTCAATACTCTTCAGTGTAGCAGCACAGCCCAGGTATTCGGTGAGATAGTTATGATGGTCTGGGGCTCCACCTAGGCACACACAGCCTCTCTGCAGCAGCAGCAGCTCACTTGAGCATGGCATGCACAGATGTGCACAATATTTCTCTTCCTGTAGTCAGAATGAGACATGGCAAGCTTAGGAATCCAGTGTTCTCTGTGACCAGAAAGTGCTGTGAGGAAGGGTCCTGATGGCACTTCTGGGTATTGACTGATCTGCAATGCTTCTGGAACCCTGGGTACCCAGCAAAGCCCATCCAACAAGTGTTTGGTGTTACAGACATTTGTGCACCACAGGAGTTACAAATGTGAGCTAACTGCAGGCTGCCAAAAAGGTCCCAGCACTGCCAGTCTGGACAAAAAGCCTTCCTTCCATCCCTCACTCCCTCCTTCCCTCCCAGCTGTGCCACACACATCTTGTCTCCTGTCTGCCAACAGAAGGGTCTGGCATTGGGTGCAACTTGTGCCATTACTTACCTGGATTTCCTGCAGAAGTGTTCCCTGATGGATCCAACGGAATGAAGGAGAATAGGAATAACAGGTTTTTTACTAGGAAAATTAAAATAAAAATGTAGTTGTTCAAAAAAGCAACAAATAAAAAACACTGACAGAGTCAGAAAACAACCTGACACCCTGTTGGTCAGGGTGTTGGTAGCAGTCCAGTCAGGTCCTTCTGAAGTGACAGACGTGGTTCTGTTGAAACAGTGATGCTGTAAAGGGTGTCATTTTCCTCTGAAGGTCCAGTGGTGGTGAGATGGGTCCAGTCTTCCTCTGGGAATCCAGTGGGAACAGGCTACCCTTGTGTTCTGACTCTCAGATTTTTATCCAGGTAGGAATGCTTGGCTGCTCCCCTTGGCTGGAGCAGCTCACAATGGGATGATGTCATTTCATCAGTCATGCAGTGAGACTCAATGATCCATTATCAGAAGGCACCCGCCCCTTCCCCATCAGAGTTATGAGGAATGGAAGAGATAAAGAAACACTGCCCCACCTGGTTTTAACAGATGGTAATAGAATAGATACTTTTGGTTACATCTTGCATTGCAGTCCAAGACAATTTCCTCTTTACCAGGGGAAATCCCTGTCTCTATAGTTACCTTTTCTCTTTGCTCCAGTTTTGTGCACAGTTCAGTTACCTAATCCTTACTATTTTCTCTTCTCCTATTCATAGTGACCAAACCCACTTTATCGGTGGAACGGTATTTCATATGTCTTTAAAGCTAGTGAAGATAATTTAAAACAGATCTAAAGTCACTGGAATTTTTAAAGACATCCAAGACAAACAATCCCAGATAAAGGAACTGGGATGGACAAACTACTGACATTCTTGCTGACAAAAAATAAATTTTCTTCGAAAAGGGGAATGCATTGCTTTCAGTTTGATTACTCACAGAAAGTGCTGGTGAGGATATATCAGAAATACACAGCTACATTTTCTTTACTCTCAAATAATGGCAAATACAATTAGCACTAGAGGTGATGAGCAGTGATGCATATTTTCTCCTGTAGGTGGTATAGCTCTGAAGCAGGAAAAATTACGTTGAAAATACAAGGCATCTAAATAGGGGATGTATTCACAGAACTCAGTGCTCTAAAAAAGACATTGTGTTTCATTAGGAGCAAAAAAATCATTTCTAAAGAACAAGCTTATGTCATCAGTGTAGTGTCCCCTCTGTGTGGTGTGAAGTGAACACAGGACAGAGCTAAGGACCTGCCATGGGTGTGCCCAAAATGTGCAGAACTACCTACAATCTACATGAAAATTGTGTGTCCTCAAATAAAGGGAAAATTACCTGAAAGATTGAAATGCAGTAACAATAATTTTAAATGTTCATCTAAGAAATATTTGTAACTAATTTTGCTTTAAAACAGTGACATTTCTAATACAGTAGTTCCACACACGGCCTCAAAGTTAGGGGAAAAAAAAATTGCCAGAGTTCTACTAAAGGCCATCATGAGGTCAGTTTTTGTGATGGTCTCTCTTGAGAATTTTTCCAGCCCTAGCACTCTAGACATCATTCTCTGTCTTTGGATAGTTTTCCTTCCCAGCCCCTCTCATTGCATGCAATAATACATCCTCTGTTTCAACTCAAGCCTATCATGTAATGTTCCACAAATCACATATTGGAACTAGAATGCTCAGCTTTCTTCTTTTGCCTTTTTATTTTATTTTTTTTTTCTGCCTATCTATTGGGAGAATATCTCCCTCTGTCTGCAGTTGCAGTCATGTTCACCAGTAGTTATGGTATTCCTTGAAATAATTCTGATTTCCATTTACTTCATGTCTTCTCTGTCTACATAGTAGCAGCAATACCTGCATTTCTGAGTGCTGCCCCTCTTTATATGATCCTTCTTCTCCCAAACCTCTGGGAAGCACCAGGTACGAGCCGCTCCTGCAGGTGGCCTGTGTGTGGCTGTAAAACTGAACGTGTCAGTACCAGCACCTGTGCCGATCACGAAAGAACAGCAAACATTCTTGCGCTTGAGAAACGAGTTGTGAGCCTTCCCGACCCTGTTCCAGCCTGGAACACGAGCGGCTCCACCAATATCCCTGCAAGGCGCAGCCTGCGAGCCCCGGCTGGGCCGGGCGGGGGCGATGCCGCTGCGGCCCCGCCGCCGCCTCCCGGTGCTCCCGGCACAGCCGCTCCCGTCCCGTCCCGGCGTGGGATCAGCACACGGGGAAACATCCCGCACGGGAGGTGAGAGTGACAGCTGGGGGAGCAGAGAGGCTTCCTCGGCAGATGAGCACTCTGGAACTCAAGAAAAGAAATGAACCGGTGAAAAGGAGTGGACAAGCGAGTGTGCGCTGCGGTTACAAATAAGAGGAAGGACGTGCATGATGAGGAATGAAAGCTCTGCTGAGGCTTCCTCAGTGTGTCTTCAGCAGAATGTGGCATGTTAGTCTGTGACACAGAGCATCCAACATGTGTGAGGCTAAAATGATCCACATCTCACCTACATGTTATGGGATGTCAACCAAAACATGGGCTTTACAAGACGCTGTTCCTCATCCCACACAGTCCTTGAAAACTCCTGCATTTTCAAGGGACTGATTGAAAATTTTTCTCTTAAGAGAACTGCGAGTTTTAAACAAGTCAAATCCATTACTTGCAATGCAAACCCTTCCTTTTTAGTATATATGTGGAATCTAGGTAGGTATTTTCTCATTGCTTCAGCCTAAAAAAATGCACTGAACAAATGCTCCAACATTAAAGCTTCATTCATTCCAGGACTTGGCAATACTATATAAACCTCAAGTCAATAGCTGTAAGTGAACTGCACATTTTTCTCACAGTACATTTAATTAAGCTCCCAAAGGTTTTAGTTTTAAAAGACTTTTTTAAAATTTTATATTCTCCTGTTTCTTTCTTAATATAGACAGGAAGAGTTCTTTGTATGGTCTAATGGGAATATCTACAAGAAAGCATTAAAAACTGCATCTCCAAGCACCTTTCTTTCCCAGCTCAGTTACCAAATTTATTTCCTTCATTGGTGCTCAACCAGCTGCAAGGTCTGAGAAGTGTGTAATGCATTTTCAGCATAAAAAGTGTCATCCATGTGGATTTAGAAGTTGTGGGTGTATAAAAATAACACAGTTCACTGATAATTTGAGGCAACCTAGAAAGGAAACTAGACAAGGAAGAATTCAGCAGTTCATCAAGCCTTTTCAATTATCCCACAAAGTAGCTATTCCCAAGGCTCAGTCACGCTACTGGGAACAGAGGAAACAAGTCTGCATGGCTTGCATGCAGATCCCCATGGTACCCACCCCAACTCTGCTTAGTCCCATCACCAGGCAGACAATCAGACAACAGTTGCACTGATTTTTTTATGTACAGCACATTTTCTTTCCCCAGGGAACTCATCAGCAGAGGGGACTAAAGCTGCCCCTGCTCCTTCCTCTCCAGGACCCAGGCTCCAGACAGGGCAAGCAAGAGACACACCCTCCATGGGGTGTGACACAAGCAAAAATCGCCTTGATGGGAAACTGTTCCAGCCAGGAGATTTCAAAATAGTCACAAACATCCACCACTTTCTTGAGACTGTATTTTCCCAAGGTCATCATGATCAGTGTTTTGCCTATTAGATTGAAATTTCTTGAGAAAATATGTGACTTTCAAAGGGCCAAGTTAGCTGTTATTGTTACAGCAACATACAGTGTCATTTTGTAAATAATGACAAATTATTTTGGAATAATTTTTGTGTCAGTGAAAAGCAGCCAGAATGCATGGAATTTGGCTCCTCTGGAAAAGTAGCAAACATTTATTTTATGTTCCACTCTCTTAGTGGGGGAGGGGGAAGCTCATTTTGAAAAGGTCAAAATTTACAGGAGGAAAAGGAAGGCTTAAATCCCTAAAATGCAGCAGGTTTAACTCTGTCCCTTTTAATCATCTGGACTGTATGAACTTGATCTTGGCTGACACCAAATTAAGGAAAACTGAAACCAGATGGTGTAGCCAAAGATTTCTATACTGATCTTTTAAAGCAGCACTGACACACTTGAAGAGACGTAAAACACAATTACGTGAGGAAAGCACCAACAAACTGCAACCTGTGAGTGAGATGTTTCAAAGCACTGAGGTCCTTGGTGGTGCATAGTAACAGTGACTGGCAAACACAACATACTCTGAAAATAAATTCCTTTCTCCATTAAATTATCTTTGGGTTTTTCGTTCCCATCTCTTCCCCTTTCCACCAGCAGGGGTCTCACAGACATTAGGGCACAGTAAGAACTCAAATATAAGTTAGGTTGGGTTTCTTTTTCTAGTCAGTTAATGAGAAGTCTTCCATTGCAAGGCACCATAAAGCTATTCCAGAGATATTCCTCTATCAATAGCAAGTTGGCTCTATTTAATGGAGGTTTGGAAAGTACACTGTCAAGTTAAATTTGTACCCACATTAAAAAAAAAAAAAAAGAGGAAAAAAAAGAAAAAAAAAGTTTAGCAAACCATAAAACTAGTAGGAATGTTTACACAATTTAAAAACATTCCAGTCAGGACTACAGCTATTAAACAAATCAGCCTGTTCCATAAGGTTTGAAGCCCAAGCACTGAAACATTATGTACTGAGGAGTACAATTTGCCTTTAAACACTTCTTTGAAAGGAGATGCTCTTTATTATCAACAAAAATTCCAGTAAAAAGAATTAGGGACAAAGCAACCTCCTGAGTGAGCACTATAGACAGGGGGTTATAGGTTTGCAGGGCAAGATCCAAAGCAGGAGTGGTGCTGGTTGTCATGTCAGCTGAGGACTCTGATAATGATTTATAAATTCACAGTCACTCTTTTAAGGGCACTTTAGTCCTTTAGGATATGGATCTGGTGAAGAGCCATTGTTCCAGTGAAGTCAATAGCAAAAATTCTTCAGTGCACGTGGAGCAGCCCTACTTCTTTCATTTCAAACTCTGCCAGTACTCATGCAGAAAGATTTTATTAAATTGCTTGCATAGTACAGCCAAACTATGTTCTAATAGGTGATAAATTCCTCTCCTTTTTTGGCAAAATACCTTTAGAGGAACTTAGCAACTCAGGACTGGCTTGAGTCCCTGTTCTGCATGACACTTCTAAGTATTCCTAGCTGCAGGGCACCAAACCCCTCAGCACAGGGCTGATGGTGAGGCATACTTTGGAAAGTGTCTGTCATGCAATGCCCTTTGCTTTCTAAAGAAGGAAGCAGGAAGGTTTGCTTCCTAATGGTCATCCTACTGGAACCTGGAAGTCAGCTCAGATACTTTTTAGGAGCTATTTTACAGGGAAAATATAATACCAATTCTTTAAATGTACACTGTAAGAGAAGAATACACCTCAACTTCTGTTAATGTTGTTATTAGATTTATGAAATAGGGCCTATAAAATCTTGATTATCTGTGTTGTTACCTTAGTCAGCAACCAAGACTTAAGATATATATCAGAAGGTCATGAAAGAGAACAAGAGGGGCTTTCATCTACCATAAATATAACCAGCACAGCAAAAATTTTCTTTTATCACCTTTCCCAACACAGTGCCATCCAGAAGGAATGGAGAGAATTGTGCTGTGTCCATTTGTATTACAAACTCTCATCAATGCAGTTACCAGATTTAATGATTTACTTTGTGGGTCTTCACAAGTGACTTCTTCAGAGGACAGGGTTCCCATCCAGTTGAAGCTCCTTGTGTTTCTGTCCCTGTATGTCCTATAAAACTGCCCCTCCTCTTCCACTGCGCCACATATAGGGAGAACATCAGCAACAATGTGAAGGTTCCCTGTAGCAATTTACAATTGTAAGAGCCAGTGTATATAAAATAATACTAAATATCATATATTGGTCTGATTAATGCAGTCTTGTCATATTGATTCGTTGTCCTACATGCCTGTGTGGGGCATGCACAGGGCCAAAGCACTTCCTACTGATCCCTTGTGGGTACTTAAGAGTAGCTCCCATGGACACAGCATTTGGAAAGTGGAACTGGAGATGTATGTGCAGACCACAGGAGTGCACCGAGTTTTATAACCATGGCAGAGGCTGCAAACACCATGAAATGACCACACAAAACATTCTCCTCATGGGAATTTCAGTTCAAATCTGTAACCGGAAAGTCTGCAGGTGGAACTCCATCCTGGTTGTCCATGAATTCTCCCAAGAATTAAATTCCTTCCTTATCAGAAACATCTTTGATGTCTTTAAAAGAAAAATGGAAAAGAATGGCATTTACATGACTCCAGAGAGATAAATCATGACAGCAGCCCTAATGGCTGTCTCAGGGCTGTGATTGGGCATACAAGCAAAAGGAACCAGCAGTCAAACTAAAGAGGACCAAAAAAGGAGCCTTTCCAAGTGACTCACTATAAAGGATAAAAAAGGAACTTGCATAGATAGCTGAGTTCTTCAGAGCACTAATGATCTCCTCCGTGTGCATCCCTGCTTTGGAAATGCGAGCCAGCACCACAGCATGTGGGCAGAGGACTGGACAGCTTTCTCATGACATATCCCTGGCAATCCATCCACATCTCAGCAGTTTCCTTGGTCATTATCCCACTGAAGCAAGGCACAACAGGGAACATTGAACCATGTTGCAGATAACAAGATCCAGACTGTGTGTAAACTGCTCTTGTGACATAGAAATTATAGGATCCAAGGCCACCAACAAAACGGGGGAAAGAGACTCCTTGTTTGGCCACCAGATCTTGCCTGGGTTTCGGTATGGAGGACACAAATCAGATTAAACCTGTTCCTGTGCTGTTTAAGACAAGAGTTGTGGAACATTACCAGAAATGTGCTCAATGTCCACATAAGAACCTTCATCATGGATATGTTTAACACTAGATTAGCATTAGAGGGATTTTTCCCTGTGTGATTTTGCTCCTTAGTGGAGCAAATACAGTGAGTCCACAGGTCTTTAGCACTCCATACAGATTGTCTCAGATCTTCCTGCACATCTGGTGAGCATAACAACCTCTACCTTTCTGACCTGCGATCTCCAGTCATGCAATCCACAGCCTTGCAGGCATTAATAGAGGCAAGGCAGCTGTCACAATTTCAGACTTGAGTTCAGCTTGAGCCCCCTCTTGAGCTTGTTCCATCTGCTGCAAAGGTGCATTTGTTTCTGGGTAGCTCAAGTATGCACCACACCCATACATCTTGTGCAGTGTGAATGAAATCAAACAGACCTGCACAAGAGCTCATATTGGCTGGGTCTCAACTACTCAATACTCAAATAATAATCCAATTAAAAAGCAGAGTCTTCATTTTAACATGCATCATAAATAAAATGTCAGCTAATGCTACTAAAAGACAAAAATGTGATTTCCATAGCTTCAAAAATCTCAGGCACCTAGAAGTCATAAAGTTCATGTCTGAAAACATCAGTTCTCACAAACCCCACATTTTTAAAAGCTATAAAAAACACATACTTCATCAGAACAGTAATGGTATTTGCACACCATTTCTTCAAAATTCAACACTACATATTTTCTTTGATGTATGAAAAAACACCAGCAAACTCTTTCTCAAGAGGCAGCAATCAGCACTTTCTGAAACATCATTGGTGAGAGGATATCACATCCCTAAAAGTAACTTGTTAAATCCACTGGTCAGAACTGGAAGTTCTAAGTCAACAGCAGTGGTCTTATGTCTGAATGATACGTTTAAGCTGCATGAAGCTGCAAGTACTTGATCCCATATGTTTGTTTTCTGTGAGGAACATAATAGGGACCACACTGTCACTTTAGCAGGTAAATTGTTTGGTTTGGAATTATTGATCTACCTCAATTTTGTTCCAATTCGAAGTTGTTCTGGAATTTGTTTCAGCTTTCCTTTTTGACCCCCAAAAGAGCAAGATATTTTCTCTTTATACCTAGCTGCCAAGCTCCAAATCTGTAGTTTCTGTGTTTCCCTGGTAACAGTTGGTGATGTCATAAATTCACTAAATGGTAGAGGGAGATGCTATGCTCTGTGCAGCCATGAAAGTCTGGAAGAGAACAGCACACTGGCTCCTTGCCCAGCTGCCAGCAGCATTCACCTTCTCTGCCTCTCCAGCTCTGGATCAATTCAGCATTCTCCAGAAGCCTTGATGCCTCTTGGCAATGGCAGTGGAAGTCAGAGAAATTATTTCTACCGTCTCAATCTTGAGTGCTTTATGAGCTCAGTTTGCTGAGAATGGTTTTCTAATCAGGGTTTGTATCTGAAGTGATGCTCTGATGTTTTTGTTTGTCACCAAGGTAGCTGTCAACCTGCTCAGAACTGGCAGTGAGCTCTCCTGCCACAGTGCCCTGCTGTGAGCTCCTCTGAAGGGCCATACCCATAGCAGAGGCTGGCAATTGGTTCCTGATCAGCTCCAGTCACTCTGGCTTCTGCTATGTCAGGATGCAGTTGGGAAATGGAGGAACAAAGAGAACAGGTATAACATTCTGGTGTCTTTCCTGGAGAATGACTTCCAGAAAATGTGCTCATTTCCAGCAGAATCCATAACACATACAAATGTACTGCTTCACTGGAACTTTCATGCAATTTCACAAAGTAGTCACCTGCAAGCATTATAGCATATGCAGGAGAGAAAAAAAGCTTTCCCACCATTAAATATTAGGAGGTAAAAGCAACAATCACAGAATGAGATGCATAAAAATTCTGTTGTTTGTGTGCTGCAGTCACTTACCTCCTAGTGTGTACAGGCAATGAAAATGGCATTCCAGTCCTGAGATATGGCTTACAACAACACTGAAAAGAAATGGGACTGCATGTTATTCTTACAGATTAAGCAAAGCTCTGTGGATTCTTATTCAGGGCATTTCTCTTTGAGGAAGAGGCCAAGGGAAGAGAAAGTTAAGTTTGTTACAGAGCTATCAGTGTGATTTGAATCTGTCTTATCTAATGCTTTCAAAGCAAAGTCCTTCTTGATCCTTCTAGACACAGTCCGCTGTCATGCTTCAACTGGACATTTTCAAGAAGATAGGCGATAAGGGAATCCTGTACATAAAAAATCAGGAGGCAGCTGGTTGCCCAGGACTGAGAGACAAATGAGATTTTATATTTTGCAAGGTCTGCACTCCTTGTAGCTAAAAACAAGTCTACCAGGAGCAGATTCAGAATTCCTGCAGCAGATTCACCAGCACTCCACAGAGATAACGTGCCTCTCTAGTTTCTGCCTGATTTGAAGTTCTGATGTACCTAGAATGAGGAAACACCCATGCACTGCATTGCAGAGCCCTGTGGCTCAGGCACCATTACCAAATCCAGCTCAGGTGTCTGTACGTAGCTGTGTGACCTTTAAGTTGATCTTGTCATCCAGGGCTTTGCTATGGGAGTTCATTGTATGAAAAATTGTCCTTGATGTTATTTTCACAGTTAATGCATTGCCCATCTCTAGACAAAGCACAGAAGTTTCACTGGTGATCCCAGCTCAGCCAGAGCACAAGAGTTACAGAAAAAGAAAGAGGTGTAGGTGAGCAGAAAATAATGAGAGCTTTCCCTTCTCCATTTCATTGTTCAGATCCAGTTTTGACAACTAACAGCAGAGTAGTGTCCCACAAACTCTTGTCACAGGGGGCATCCCAAGAAAGATCAAAGAGCTGCATCTACTCAGAAATACTGTTCTTGTCTATACTGAGTGTTCCTTAAAGTTTCGTTTAAAGGATTTTGAAAAGGCTCTCCATCTGACAGCTGGTGTCTCTTCTTGACCTCTTCCTTCTACTAAAGTGACGAAATAAGATGTTTGCTTGGGATTTCTTCAGCACCAAAAATTAATAAAGAAAAATTACTTTGAGAGAGAAGATCCCCATAATTTCTGGTTCTGCTTATATATCTCTAGCCTAGAGCTTAGTTCTTGCATGAACCATAAGGAAAATGAAACAAAACCCCACAAAACCCAAAGTCCCTAGACAAATAAGAGGAACTCAGAGCACAGTGATGAACTCTATAGCAGTCCTTAAAAAAGATACCTAGGAAGAATACTACTATTAGGAAAGCAATCATCATCACTATTGGTGTAGAGTGAGAGAAAAGAAAGCCCGGGGCGGAATTTTATTAATTTCTTTTATTAAATCATAAAACATTTGAAATCATTAAGAAGCCAAACTGGACAGCTGAGACCAATTATTCAGGAAAATTGGACTCTTGGAGAAGAAACCCCTTCTGAATATTAGCAAGAAATACGGGGAAATGCCCAGTTTCAGTCTCACTGGGAATGTGGAAGCATTGTTAGTATTTTTAGCATCTTCAGCAGTAATGGCTAATGGACATCTGTTAACAGAAAGCAATTAAGGATTTAATGCCCCACCAAAATGTTTTGTTAGCTTCAATAATAAACACCAAAGTATACCTACACCTTAGACCCAAGGGTCAAATAAATATATAATGATTTTATTATCTCTATGAAAGGATAAATCGTATCTGCTAATACAGCATTAAGAGCAATAAAGCATGAAGTGCTTCACCACATTAGGCTTAGAACAAGCTAACATCATACTTTAACATCAAGTGTCCTTACAAAAGGTTAATGAAGTCAGGTTGTGCTTTTCAAAATAATTGTCAAGTTAATGTTTAACAGTGTGACACTGGTGGCATTGGAATGCAAGAGCAAAGGGTCGCATAACATTAAATAGCTGACTAAGACATGTTAGTTCTAGCATCAGATGTGTGAGCAATGCATGAAATCTACAAGCACATATTCATACTTTATATTTTTAAGGTGACACTGGTATGCCCCATGGCTTGCAGGGAAGAAAAGCTGTTAGAAAAATAGATCTCTATAACCAAATTAACCTTCTTGCTTCCATCAACACAGGAGATTTTAATGATAAGACAGTGAAGAGTGTTATCCTTGAGAAGAAAATGCAGAATACTTGTATGATTTTAGTATAAACTCAAAGCCTGTGGCTTTACTTAAGCAAACTGCAAGATTTCCAATGACAACAGCAACAGATGTCTTATGGCTTTTTAGAACACAAGTCCAAAAATCCCACATATTAAAGTGTGCTGTCCTCACCTTTATGTAAAAGGTAACAGCTGGATAGATGGAGCTGGCTCTATCTTCCTTATCAGCTTCAATATTTGCAGAATGTGTAGAACACAGACGTGTTTTCCAATGGCCACAGAGTTACCAATTGTATTTTTTCCTGAGGGGCCCCTTATTTTTTAACTGTTCTCAGTGAAAGAGGTTTTAAAGCTTCATTGGTACTCAACAAAATGAGACCATTCTTCTGTCCCAAAATAGCAGAGAGAAGTGGATGGAGGTCCACTGAAAAATAGCGTCTTGGTATGGAATTTCTGTATTGGTCTCTTGAGGTTTCTGATGCTGAGAGATACTTCAGATATCCTCTAATCCAAGGGGTAAGTGCCAGATGTACTTAAGTTTGAGTTTTCTCATTTTTGTGGTTTTCTTCAGTAATCAAAACTTAACTCTTTGCTTTGCCAGCATAAACTGGCTTTTTCCATGCATTGCACTTGGTATGAAGACTAACACCAGCATGATATATCCTGCTCTCTAGAAGCAGCTGTTCCATACAAAGAGATTCCATTAACACAGCCAAATACTGGGATATGAATGCAAATCTGTTCCTAAGGATGTAATGCTTGAAGTGACACCATTCACATTGGGAGCCTCATATCATCACAAGATCTTTATTCAAAAGAGACTTCCTCATCATCCTCTTATGGTTCTGTCTCCATTTTCCCTCTCCCCATCTTTCATCTCTATCACATATCACAACTCTTGATAGTTGGAGATCATTGTCAGTCATAAAATCACCCCCTTGTCTATGGGCAGCGTGTGCCTTCAACAGCTCACCTTGCAGGGAAGCCCAGGTCCTGCTGCTGTGTAGATCAACAGCCAAGTTCACACAGCAGGCAGGGGGAGGCTTTCCATCCCTCAGTGACCTACAAACGAAGGGCCTTTACTGCAACTCTCATTCATTCTCTCTCTCTCACTTAAAATGGCATTAGCCAGCGGCAACTCTAAATGCCCTGTAATGTCTGGACATCAAAAAAAAAGACTCACTACTACACTGCCAATCTGCTCATGGGCTCACACAGCAACAGGGCAAGTTCAAGCTCATGATATAGTTACAAAAAGATGTTGACTAAGGAGAGCACAATTCCTAAAGCAAACTTTTCCTTTTTATTGTGCTCCCAGCAGTGGTATCCACATCCAGCAGAGAGGATTTTAGAACAATTGACAGATGGATCTCTGAGTAAGCATGTTTGTCACTTCTGTCCAATATTGCATTTCAGCATGATCACATTGTCTAAACTGTGCTGAGATCTCAGATCACCACTGTAACCCCCTCCCACCAGATGAAACTGAGCCAATTACATCAAGTACCACAACTGATTTCCTATATACCTGCCAGGGAAAGCCAGACAATTGCAGGTACCTCTGCTCCAGAGCAGTGGGTGCACACTGCAGATATGCAGGCGATTTGGAGCCACCAGCACCAGCAAAAAAACTCAGCTGCTCTCAGCACTGCATTACACAAGCTAACCTTGAAGAACATCTGATACTTATAAAGAAGAGATCAGCCATGGAAAATTTTAAACAACCAAAAATCAAAATAACAATTAAACCTCAATAATTCCCATTCGTGTCCGGGAAAGCTAATTTTGTTAATTAGCAAATAGCAACTGAGTTACAATGGAAACTTGTACTTTACCATGTACTAATACATGATTTTTATAAGGTCATATTGCATTTTCCTATATCATCAGTATTTACAGCCAGAAGAACATTAATAAACTACGAGTTTGCCCTTATATGTAGACACAGAGCTAGGGGGGGGTGTGTGTGTGTGTATGACATACACACCAACATATATACATTTCTTTAAAACTTGTAAAGGTCTACTCTGAAGCCTCAAAAATGAAGGCAAACTGCTTTTATTGCACAGAGTAGAAGATACTAGCAGCTCTCTGTTGTAGGGTCATTCATGCTCCAGAAGAGACACTTGACAAGCACCAATAGGAAAATGCCAGTAAAGTAAAGCAGGACATTGTCCCGCTAGAGGAAAGAGTGACTTTCATCACTAATTATCTCTAACTTCCAGCCTTAAATGTGCAATTATTTCACTTCTAGGAGTTGGCATGCATTTTCCCCTGGATTGTTGCCTAGGATTCTTGTCCTTCTCTCATACCTGCCACCACAAATAAGGATTTACTCCACTGAAGAAAAAACAGGGAAAGAAATTTAGGCCTTCCATTTGTTTTTCATAAAAAATATTTGCAGTCACTCCTTACCCTTTTATGATGACCAAGCAATCTTGGAATTTAACTTGATCAGCTCCTTCATGTTCTTCAAAGAGTGACACTTGGCACAATTACCGTAAGGAAGTTTAAAAAAGAACAGGAGCAGCAATAACAAGCATACTCTGAACTTGCTTCTTTTGATTAGGAAAATGTCTTTTAGCTGTCAACAGCTAAGAATGTCTTGTAGCTTTAACACTTCTTTTAACTGGAGACCTCAAAAGGCCACATACCTCACAAAATGAGTCTGACAAACACTTTCGGTAGCGAGGAGCTGAGCAGACTGCAGGCAGAACTAGCACCAATAATACCCTTGAGTGGAGCAGAATAATTCTCTGGAGCCCACAGCAATATTATGAATACATCTGTGCTGAATGAGATGCTGTCAAGATCCTAAGGCTGTTTTAAAGCACACAAGGTTTTGCAGAACAGGAATGTTATTAAGTTCTGTTTTCAGTTTTATCTTAAATATTATTAACATGACTTCTCACAATGATCAAATGATATTGGGATAAATAATTGGCTAAATTACATAGATAGAACATATAACATTAATTGTTGACCCTTGCAGAACAACTTGCTTTATTACTAGGTTGCTGGTACTACTGTAGGAAGCATTTATTTAAAATAAGTAATAAAACCTCTGAGCAACAATGTATTCATGTAACTGGGGGAGGAAATAAAGTAGGAAGGCAAAAATTGCAAAGTGATAGGTTTGATCAGGTTGCCTGAAATACCCCATCCCCCAAGACATCTTACTGGAGACATGTCTATTTTTAACAGCAGCCAGTATCTAACAGGGGCAGATTTCATCCTCACCTTCACATATAGCAAGGATGATGCAAAGAAGAAAAAAAAAGAAAAAATAAAAAGAAAAATGAAAAAAAAAAAAAAGAAAAAAATAAGTCAATAAGAGGAAAAGCAGCTGATACATCGAGTGTTCTCTTTACCATAACAAAGCTTATCTTGTTAGAGTTTGACTGAATTGTCCAGGAAATGATGCATGAGGGGAGGTTTCCAGTCAGTTCTGCTGAGGAACTCAAGATTCCCAGGAGGGTGATGATAAGCTGAAATTATGGGTTATGATAGGAGGCATTGCATATACAGACAGGAAGAACGAACCAGCTTCAGCTAAAGACACCCAAAACGTATAAGCCTGAAAGTGCACTTAGAAACTATTAGCCTGGAAACGTGCCTGCTTCAGCAGGAATGACTTGTCAGGGGAAAGCAGCCACTTGAGAACTTCTTATTCAGTATTTCACAACTGCTGTACTGTAGGCATTCCTCCTGGCAGTATTACTCACTTGGCTGCCCATATGCCTGATTATGAGGGTTGTTTCTTGGCCATATTACTTACTACTTCTGTGAGGCAGCAGCCTTCCAGCTGCATGACATATGGAGCCCACAGGCATATACTTTTAACATATGCTGCATCTTGTCCTTTACAGTGCTCCTATTAAGCCAACACAAAATGAGGAGACTGGGACTGCTCTGTCCTCTTAGCAGTCGGTTTGCCCAGGAGCAAGAACTGAAAAGCTCCCAGTGTTGCAAGTCTGGCCTGAAAGATTAGGAATAGTAAGGATTAAACACTGCCATGTGTCTAACCAGACCTTCATGCTGAGTGTTCTTGCCTTGATTTTTCCTTGAAAAATATCTTTTTTTCTTTTTACCTACTTTCCTCCTTTCAAATAGAAAAGTGCTCCAGAGTACTCTGGTAAAACTCATTCTGAATAAATACTCAAAGACATTTTAAATTAGATCCCACCACCACTGAGCCTATGAGACTTACCAGAAGGTGCAGTAAAGATGTAAGATTTACATGAGCTGTTCCTGACTTATACCCATTTAAGTGACAATTATATTAAAGCAGCATTTTTACCACAGTCCAAGATCAAAGACTGTGTCTTACCTGGCTGGCTAAAGAAATTGTATCATTCCCTTGCTCATTGAGAGCCAGTTTTGAATTTGCAGTTCATCCAGGAGACTTGTATTCTGCTGGATACTGGAAATAAACATTTAGTTGTGGAAAAACTCTTTGCTACTTCTCCAGTGAGTTGTGTAGAAAGCTTCTAATGCCACCAGTCTTAGGTTGAGGTTGAGCAATGATACAGATGTGTGTCTAGTACATAGAAATGAGAAGCAGAAGCAGGTAGATAGTCATCCTTAGCTTGTCTCACTTACATATACACCATATATATATATATGTACCTACACAACAGAACCTGCTGCATTCAAAACACAGATGGCACAGTGAGGCATATTCATGTACTGAAACATTTAAAATAAACCACCCTTTTCTGAAACAGCAGGTCACAAAGCATTACTTTGTGCTGGGCATTAAACAGGACCTGGGCAATCTGACTTTCATGCTACAATGTGTTTCCAAACAATTTGGGTTTATGGATTAGGTGATTTTCCATTCATATCTCCACATAGTCTGCACAGGGAAGGAAGCAATATCTGGAAGGGGAAATTGCTCTCCTATCTCTTCAACTGTCTTCCCCACAAAAGTGTATGCTCTGACTCTCCATTTCATGATAATTTGCAGTTTCCCTAATAGAGCAGCATGCACAAGCTCAGCATTACTGAGGAGAATCAGTCTTGGCAACAGGGAAGAAAAAAAGAGGCTTTCAGCAACTAACTTTTCTTAGCAACTTCAGAAGTTCTGGGAACAAAAGATCCAGCCTGGCTATACTAGAATGTACTTTATGAAAGTCTGCTCTCATCAGGAGCTCAGAAATTCCTCTTGAAAGGCTGAAGTCCTCTAAATGCTGGTGACAAGCAGCTCTTTTTCTTTTCCCAGTGTCTTTTGGCAGTCTTTACCTCCTATTTGAACCTGGGAATAATGCCAGGCTGTTTCTGAAATATTCAGACCTGCAGACCATTTGTCAAACCTCTAAACCAGAGTACAGCAGAGTGCAGAGAACAGGATAAATTTAGCCCATGCTGAGTCTCACAGCTGGATTCCTCTGTGATATCCACTGCATTTCATTTAAGTCTAACTCAGGAACCTCTCTACTCCACCATGACAGAGGCTGCTTCCCAGAGACACACTGCTTCTTTAAAGGCATTAGGGTTTGGATTTTTTGCACTTCACAGGCAGAGGGCATACTCAACCTAGACCTAAATATGGCCTTCTCTCTGCTTGGAGGCTGTTGTTTCTGCCTCCTGACACCAGTACACACAATATTAATTTAACATGCAGCACTCATACAAAATCATACATTCTGTTTTGGAGAAATCAGTGTGCTGGGAGTGCAGGACTAGCCAGCAAGAAGCTACAGTTCTCCTCCAAACACCTGGACCTGGTACTGGGTATTGGGAAATCAGATATTCAGAACCAGTTGAGGCAACTGGGATGATCGATTAAGAATTTTCCACCTGACTGATTTTTCCAGTAAAAAGGGACAGACTCTGCTCCCCTCCAATTTTTTTTTTTTTTTTTTTTACAAGCTCCCTGCCCAGCTTCCTCTGAAGCTTTTGCAGTTTTATTCCTGCCTCCAGGAAAATGGTGGGTTTTGGATCTTTGCATATAAAATAACTGCTTAGAAAAATTAGCAACAATTAATGTGTCAATGCAAAAGCATTATTTTCCACACAGAGAGACTCTGCTATCAGTGATTAAATTAGCAGCCTTAATCTTAGCTCACATATTCATTAAAAGAATTTTATTATGTACTAAATAGTACAGGACATATATCCTCACTTAATTAAATAACTATTCATCTGGTGGAAATCTGGCAGATCCTTACTTATTAAAACTGAACTATTTAACACAAAAGCCTGTCCATTTGCTGGCAAACCCTGTTACTGAACACAGTGAGCCCATTTAAATACATACTGTATGTGACACTCAGATAAATACTTACTAAGACGATTCTTTTTCCTTGCAATATTGTTTGTCTATAAGCAGACACACATTGAGTCCCCGGAGGTGGGGTGGGTGCTCCCGATCGTGGGGTCCTTAACATCCCCAAATGACTGTCCTGGGAGTCTCTGTGGCCCCTCAGTCCCCAAGCTGTCAGGATTCTCAGCCTTCCCAGATCCCGGTGTCCTTGCCTTTGGGATGTGGTGGTGCTGCTGGAGGTGCTGCTCCAGCCGGGGCTGCAGTCGCGGCTGTGGGATGAACCCAGCCCCGATGTCATCACTGCACGGCCAAGGGGGGCACAGAGAGATGGCAGCACTGGGGCACCCGGTGACGCTGCAGCAATGGCTCGGGCATATCAGGAAGGACTCTGGGGAGATGGGGAGGGAGAGGAACACAGGGACACACGGTGTCTGTAGGACCCCTAAGGCATTTGCTGCTTCCCAAAGCACCACAGTCCTAGAAGATTCCAGGATAGGTTGATGAGTGCAAGCTCAGGCATTTCAAGGGCCTGTCTAATATGCATGGTAATGGAAGAAAAGAAGGGAGATCAGCACAAGCATAGTTTTAGGAGAGTATGCCAGGCACTGCACATTTCTCCAACAGAAAAATACCTCGTTGTGATTTGTGCCAAAGGAGGCACAATTCTGAATTAAAACAGAAATCTTCCAGGCTCGTCTGAAACTAGTGGCCTGAGCTGAGCTAACAGGCAACACCCTCCAAAGCAAGGAGTCATCACTGGCACGTGGGGCATTTTTCGTTCTACATCAGCTTTAAACATGGTTACAGAAGAGCACTAAGAACCAAAAAGTCTGGTGTTACTGGGAAAAATGCAGTAATATGTACACCTCTGATGGTCTAGCCAGCTGCACAAACCCCAGATCAAGTCTGCAGG
Source organism: Pycnonotus jocosus (assembly GCA_013400435.1). Classification (NCBI taxonomy): domain Eukaryota; kingdom Metazoa; phylum Chordata; class Aves; order Passeriformes; family Pycnonotidae; genus Pycnonotus; species Pycnonotus jocosus. The sequence goes on along the minus strand of VWYP01030531.1, from coordinate 183,574 downwards.
CACTTCTTCAACAGCCCCAATTACCTATGTTGTCCACCAGGTAGCTGCCTTTTGCATGCCAAAAATTAAATCAATGGGTATTTTTAGTCCAAATCTATTCCTACATCAACACTTGAATCTAGAGATGGCTTGGAAAGCGCCCATGCACTTTTCTTATTCCATCCAATAGTTTTAAGATGGTTCCTTTCCAGGAAAAATGTGTTCCCTCAAACAGAACTATAAATAGGGAGAGGAAATTCAGATGTGCTGTTTCTTTTTACATGACTCTGCTCTCTGCTGCAGTAGCAGCACACGGTGGGTGTGGTTCAAGGACTGGGGTCTGCTCCCAACACTGGACTGAAACAGGAGTAGCTTTGTGTGTTGCCACTGAGCAGCAGGTCCACTGACACCTGACCCTTGAGCAGCATTCACTGCTGGTTGGCACTCACAAATCACATCCAAGCAGTCCTTCCTTGCTGTTTGTCCAGGTTCCTTCTGTCTGTTCAGTAGATGAGTTTGGACTTCACATTGCTGAGTTTGGGTCTACTTGGCTGCATCTCCTGAAGAGACTCTGGTCTAAGTGCATGGGCTGCACCATGGCACGTGCCTTCTCAACCTCTTCCCCTTCCATTTAAGGTCTCAAAACATACCCATGGCAACTGCAGCTCTTGCTTGCAAGAAAACAGAGACATGAAGAAATGCCTAGGCTCTCCTTCCAGAGTTTGGCATCAAAACATAGGATGCAAATTCAGTGCCTCTCATTTCCCTGGGAACCATCTCCTTGGTCTCCATGGCCTTCTCCAGGGACTCTGGGCCACTAGAGCACTATAGTTATGCTAAATACACAGCAGTAATCAAGCACAGCTCTTGGCTTGAAAAGATCCATTTCCTGCTTAACAATCTACAGAGATGTAGAAAAGGCGGGACAGTAGGAGGAGGACAGTGCAGAAAAAGAATTAGCTCATTATAAAGGAGCAAGATATGAAATAGCAAGCAGCTTGTGTTTCATATGGGCAGAAAGGTGAGGTCTAGGAGAAAAAAACTGATGTGTTGGAACAGACTGTTCCAGCAAAGCACAAAGCTAAATGTGGCACACAGACATGTTATTCACCCACAAGCTCTAAACCTACAGAGGAAGCATACGCCTGTCAACATTTTGACTTATAATAGAATTAGCATCACATTACAGCAAAACCAAAAGAAGGCTTAAAAAGACAACCCTAAAATGGAAGAGAAAAATGAAGGTATTGAAAGGGCTCCTTATACTCTGCTGATCATGGCTGGCATGTACCAAGAGCAAAGAGGTGAGAGAGGCTGTATTTGTAAGAGGGTCTGCCACTCCCCAATATTTGTGTACACTTACAAACCAAACCAATCCTTTGGGGGAACACCAGAATGACATTAGAATGATGCACACCTGGCAAGAGAGAGACTCTGCTCTCTGCTGTTTGACTAGTCATCAAAATATCTGCTGTGCCTTTTTCTTTGTTTTTGCTATTTTTTTAAACTGTTGCTCAATCAATGATTCATTTGTAAATGAAGGTCATGTTTCTTTCTTCCCAGGGATACTACATACAAACAAAGAAAAGGGTGTTTCAAGGCATCCTACTGTGTGTCTTGTTCTGTAAGGTTGCAGCATGCACATGAATACTATAAGATAGGCTATAGTCTTCCTCTTTCTTTTTCAGACACAACAGAATAACTCTTTAAAAACCTGGTAAAACCAAGCAGGTTTTAGAAAGGAGCTACAGTCCATCTATATTTACATCAGGAATGGGGGACAGGTGAGCAGCGTGACCCTCTTTGGGCAGCTCCAAATATCTCCAGAGGCACACACACACACACAGTGCCTGTGCAAAGGCTCCAAGCATGGTGGGAAAACACTGCAGAACTGCAAGGACTGCACAGGAGCGCCAGCATGTGCATGGCTCCATTTCAAATCAAACAGGGACAGTATTTGTTGTTCTTAGCTTGTTTCTTAGCACTCAGGAAATCAAATGCCATGCTATTCTTCCCTTTTATGCTGAGCTAGTTGTCATTGGAGTGCTATCTGTTAGGAAATTTTAATAGGGTTTCTTTTCTTAACAAATTTTATCTTTTCCAAGAAATAACTTCAATGGTTTAGAACGAACTGCTGTAAAAGCTTATCTGCTGGATAAATATTTGTGAAGTTTGATAGACCTTGGAAAACTGACAAGCTCATGGAAGCCTTTACACTGTGTTTCAGTGGGAACATGCTCTGATCCAACACACACTGCCAGATTTCACACCAGACAGCTAAGACTGGATAGAGAAAAACAAAAGCAAAAGAAAAAAAAACTTTCTAATGAAAATAATCAGCTGTTTGTAACATACAGATGAACTCAGGATTTACCCCTAATCTGCCTTTGCTCCTTTAAACTCTTAAATCACAACTAAAATTGCTGTGTCTTCACTGCAACCCTTCCATATGCCGTTCAGGTCTGTTGCCTCTGTGCTGTTTATTTAAGCTTACTTTGGCATGTCTTTCCCCATGATACCATTTTTATTGAGTGAACCCAGCATAGCAGGAGTTTTGATCTCCTTGTGCCAGTTACATAACTCCTCTCCCCTTACCAGGAATTTAGGACACAGGCACACACTGCCCCAGATCTGCCTCATGAAGGAGCAGATTGATTCCCTATGGAAAACTGAAAAAACCCCAGTGGTATTGAAGATAAAACATGCAGATAGTTCTGTTCTTCTGAGGATGTTTGACTGGCATAGTTAAAGCCCTTTCACAACATGTAATTAAAATAGACTGGAGGTGAGCAAGTTTCTTTCCTACCCTCTCCCTTTTACCACCTCTGCTGATTTGTGACTAGACTTTCCTCATGAAACTTTATTTTTGCTGGAGAATTTACACAAAACTTTGAGAGAGAGCTAAGAACAGATGCTGCCTCTGAAGAATCAGCCTCATACTCAAATCCCAGTGGTGTCAAAATTGAGATGACCCAGCCCTGAGTGAGGAGCCAAGTGCAACACCCCCATCACAACAGTGGCCTCCCAGGCCACACCTCTGCCCAGCCACCCACCTGGCTGAGGGCAAATACTCTCGAGCCTCCAGAGAGGTCCAAACCTCAGGACAAGACTTCCCCCTGCTCTAGTGAGGAAGTCTGCCTGAGAGAGCAAGCTTAGACATTGTGGTGACCAACAAACAGCATTGCAAAGCCTAGTGTCAGACATCAAGATTTTATGGATCACTGTAATTAAAACAGGCTCATTTCCAAGTACCTCATTGCAATATTCCATTAGAAACTGATAATCCAAAGATCTGAGCTTTTGCAGTTAGGTCACACCTCAAGGTCACCAACACCTTGCCTCAGACTTCTTCTGGGAAACAAGCACTGAGCAGAGTTCCTGAAACAGCAGCAGAATCTTTACTCACGTGGTGGACATGCAGCTGCTGAGTGCACAGCACGCTCAGGAACAGCTTGTTTCTGACCCAGTGGTCTCAAAATAAGGAAAACTGTAATCAGGTCCAAGAGATTACTTTGATCCAGCACCTTAGTCAGTGTTTTTGTTGCAGGAAACAAGTTATTGTTACAATCAGCATTTGAATACACTATGTTTTGGGACATAAAACATTGTGTACAAAGGGTCCATTTAACATCAATGCTGAGCCTTGCACACCTGGTCACACAAACCCTTTTATGGGACCTTGCATGAAACAGAAGCATCACAACTTTTGCGCCCAAGGCAGCACAACCCAGGTTTCTCCTTGGAGTTCGGTCCAATCTTTAATAAAGATGGCTCACTGAGGCTTCTTTGAAGTCACTGCATCGCAGATTTTTCCCACATTGCTTGAATAAAATGGCCTGTGAGATCTGGGAGCAAGTTCAGGGGAAGGGAAGCATCCAAGTTCTTTTTGGGTTTGTCTGCAAAATGTGATGATCTGCTTTCTGGCAGGCAAGCCAAAAGGATTCAGTCATTGTCCAGTAAAGCTTTCAAGCAGGAATAGGCAGGAAAGCAGTGCAAGAAGGAACAAACAATCAAAAACCCACAAAAACTTCTGGGATTCTCCAGCCCTAAAGCAAGGTTGAGTTTATGCTAAAAATGTAAATTTTTTTTTTCAAACAATGTCTTGGCAAGAAGAAGAAGAAGTGGACATTTATTAGCACCTTTGGCTTCACTCAGATGACTCCCACTGAAGTCACCACCTTCTTCCTTTGTATGTTTGGTTACTGATGATGTGTTAAAATGGGACATATTCATCTCATTTGCTTTCCGATCTGTCTCTGGAAGAAGCAGATGCTGTGCCTGCTAATCCAGCCATGGTACCACGGGGCTGTGCTGGGCCCTGTCCATAAGCACCACACAGCAGGGACAGTGACACCTCAGGCATGACAACCTACATGTGAGGTCATGATGAGTTTCCCAAAACAAATCCTCAACAAGCTGGTGCTCAAGCTGCCCCAGAGACTTCCTAGTGCTCATGGAGAGCCAGGTGAGCAGGCAGCCCCTCTGGCATGAGAAAGAAGTGAAGAATTCAGTGTCTGCTTCTGACATAGATGCACACAGACAGACTTTTATGTGCTTAGACCAGATTTCCCCTTAGGACTGGGGTGTGCTGGAGCCGCTGGCCACCTGCGTCTCTTGCTGCTGCCCTGCAGCTTTTTTCAGAATACTGTGGGAGAAGAAATGCAGATGTGTTCTGGAAATTACACAGTGATCAGGACATCTGGAACATCTTCCACCCAGCCAGCACAGCTGCTGGGGGCTTCAGTCACTTCTGTTTAATTTCAGCTCCAGCAACGCCATCCAGCAATGCTGAACATTCAGACACTGAACCCGTCATTCCCACCACGGTGCTGCTGCAGCCACCCAAGGAACCAGGCAGGCTCTGGAGCCAGTGGCTGCTTCCAGGGGAGAACAGCTCAGCCACACCAGAGGGGACGTGCCCATGTACAGCTGCTGGGACCATAAACACAGGGTTTGAGGCTCTGCTTCTGGGGAACACATATCCACATCTGGCTCATCTCAAAGCTCTTATCTGTTGGATCTATTTTTTCTAGTCAGCAGGGGGGAAAAGTTGTGGCTTTGTTTTTTTACTATTTCATAGTTAAAATCCTGTGCTCAGAAGTGCTGCTGGGACAGCTTTGAGGCCCAAAACACTTACCCATCAGCCACAAGACAAGCAGCAATCTTCAAAAGCAATAAGAGCCTGAAATCCTGGGGCAGTGACAGTTGTCACATAGCTGAATAGCCTTGACCCACAATCTAATGTCCTGGAGAGTAACTTGACGTCAGAAGCCATTTTGATATGAACTGGTGTTGTACTTTCCACATCCCACATTTCAATTTTTATAGGTATCCTGGAGTCAAAGTAAGAATTCTCCTGACAATATCAAGATGCTGTGGTGGCAGGACCTCAAACATACAGTACTGTCACTGCCAGGAAGAACCTGCAACAGCCCAGCCTCACTAGAAAAGTGTCATTCAGACTTTTCAAAGAAGTGGACAAGGACTAGGCACTTCCCCAAAACAAGGTGAGATACCTCAAACTCAGCTTTAGGCTTCAGAAGGCCAAGTTAATATGTTCTCTACAGGCAATGCTTCCTCTTTTGAAGGACAGAGTCAGATTTTACCAAGTTTCAGCAGAATTTTCTTAGGGTTCTAACTGATTGGGAAAATTGCCCTGCTGGGGCTGCTCAGCAGGAAAGCAAATATCACAAGTGGGCTGTTCTCCATCCCTTCAGATCTTTTAACATTTCAGTAGTGGTGTCAGTAGGGAACAGGAAATCTCAGAAGTACTGAAAATAAAAACCCTACAATTCCTTTAATGCAATACCCAACTCTGAGTCATCAGCAGAGTTTGCCCTCAGCTCAGAGTTTTCTCATTCAAATAAGCCCATTGAAACCAGCTGTGATCTGAAGGTCTTTGTCCTGCATCTCATTTACCCTGTCAAAGTGTCCTTCCATCTGAGTCTCTGCAGGGAAGACAGTCATCTCTCTGTGATTCCACCTCTAGTCAAATCCCCTGTGCCATACTGAAGGTGACAAAGAGAATATTTTCTGTAACATCCAACAATTTACTGGTACTGGACATTAGGGATATCACTCAGTTCATAACCTCCCTCTGTTATTCCAATGTAGGTGGAAGTAGGACAGGTTTTGTCCTGAAGTGCTTGAGAAACTGTTCAAATACACTCCTTTTTCCGGACTTTTCAAGGTTCTCTGCTGTTCTGTTCATTTTTGTCATATAAAGACATGTTTCCTCTAAATGTCTGTGAACACAGGAGGAAAACACAGGCTCTTCCATACATTTATCTGCACCTGATGAAATCTAGACTCAGTTTGGAGTGGCCATGTTGCTATTCCTACTGAACTTCAAAAGAACAAAGCTTCTCTTCTGTCAGAAAATCATCTCAAGGAAGTGCAAGGCAAAATTAATATCTTGCATACTGCCTTCTCAGCAGCCAAGCTTTTGAACAGGAAAAAGTCTAAGTTTTCTGTATAGTCTGACTCTTCAAATTACTTCTATTAATAATTTGTCAGAAGGATTTAGGATAAGCTTCTTGAAGGCATATTGATAATTTTGAACCCAGAACAGCATGCACAAAGCTGCCAAGTAAAAGTTATCCTTTCAGATAATGATATTCATGAGGTCAGCAGAGGACACTGACTCAGCACTTTGCTTTGTTTCCACATGATCTCTTCTCCCTGGGGTGTGAGATTAGATTGGGAGAAAAAACAGTTACCTCTCATCTTTCAGCCAGTCACCAGCACTGAATCTCTCAGTGCTGCTATGAGTCAGCCACAGATTGCAGCAATCTGAAGTCACAGCCAGGGCCCTGCCAGAGGGACATGAAAGAACTGACCCTGATGAAGTCCCTTGCTCTTTCTTTGCCTCTCTCCTGCATACCCCACCCAAGAGGGGTTTGTGGCACTCCATTGTTCACAGACACTGGCACTCTGCTCTGGCCATTGCACCCAAGGAGGTCAGGGCCTTGGCATCTTGAAGGCAGAAGGTGGATTGAGGTGTTTTTCCAATGGAAAATGGACACTGCCCGTGTCAAACCACACGTGGCTGACAGTGGAGTGCCCCCTCCTAAAATCATGAATGGCACAGGATTTCAACCAGACTAAACAACCAGGACTCTGGCTGCCCTTGGAGCCCCAGATATCACCTCTGAGCTGACCCTGAGACACTGAGGGAATGAGGGGGAATGAGCTTTTCTCCCCATGGAAAATGGCCACCATTCATCCAGTTGCATGTGGCTGACAGTCATAGGAGATTTCAAGGACAGAGCTGGGAAGAGCCAGCAGGAACTCTGGGTCCAGTCCTGCCATGTCCTACTTGGAGATTCAGCGTCCTTCACTACACTGCACCCATCAGTGCAACTTCCTGGGAACCTGAAATACAATATAATGGCTCAGGCATCCATCCAGGACAGGGGTACTCAGCTCATCATTCTGCAGGACAGCCGGCTCATGTGGCAGGCTGGCACATTTGGGATGATGCAACTGGCTCTGCCAGAGGGGCAGAAGAGAAAAGCAGAGGCAGAGATAAGGGTGTTATCTCTATGGCTACTGCCAGGGAGCAGCTCCATGCTCACCAGGGGAGAAGGGAAGAAAGGGAGAGGGAAGAATAAAACCCAGAGAGCACAGTCAGGAAATTGCTAACCAGAGGAAAATGGAGGTGGAAGAGGAGGAGCAAAGCCCACTGTTGAGAAGGGGACAGTGAAGGGCTCACAGTTTTTGTTCAAGGAGAAAGCTCTCAAGTTCCCAGCACAGGTCAGCTCTGCCAGCCTCCCTCTCTGCATCTTACAGGACATGGTCTGCTGCAGCCAGGCATGGCTCTCTGGCCAGCAGAAGCTCCCCATCAACTACCAGGAGACATGAAAAACTGTGTGAGACTCAGGTAACTGCACAGGCCTTTGAGCCTGAGATGCCAACACTGCTGGCATCATACATAATGTACATACATAATTTAAAGTGTGAAATATTCATGTTACTCAAACCACAGATGAATATTAAACTCAGATAAAGATGCCAGATGGGTGGTGAATAAGTTATATTCCCTTAAATGCATCTGAGACAATGTAAAATAAATATTGAAAAAATTAGCAGGCTGAAGATCATGCCAGCACTGTACAATTTGTTTCATGTTTTCATCAGAGTACAACAAAAAGGTGGGTTGGATTCAAACTAATCACTTTTGTTCAGCTTTGTCCCATCCAGGAAGGCTTCAACAGGACAATCTAGAAGTCAAGGTGAAAAATTCACTCCTTATTTCCCACACAGTCACAGCACAAGTTACTCTCCACAGAATGAAAACATACTGCCTTTGCTCCAGGCCTCCAGGAGACTCCTGTCTCTTCTCATCTCCCCTGTTAGTCAGCAGTCATTCACATGCCCTCTTGATTTGAGGGAGTGGAAACTGATTCCTGTGACTTCTCTTGACACAGGTCACAGAAAAGGCTCATTTTACCACCTTTCCTGTGTATGTGGTATGGGCTCTGCAGCTTGCCTGAATTTCAGGAGCAGTGACAGAGTGGTTTGCATCACCAAACTCTGATTGGGAAGAAAACACAAATGCAAAAGCCTTACCATGAAGAGGGATGAACAGCTCTCCAGTTAGCACAGAAAATCTCTCTGTTGTGCAGAGAACAGGCTGCCAGCTCAGCAGTGGGTCAGGCTGAACAATGTACAAAACCCAGAAACTCCAAACTGAACAATGTGCTTCCTCATGAAATCTAGACTAAGGCTTCCCAGGCTGAGGTACATCTATGCTATCCCCAGCCTCCCTCCAAGATGGAGGCAAGAATAGCTGTTCTCCAGAGGCCAGGGGAAGCAGCCAAGTTCACCTGACAGAGACATAGGAGATACTGCTCTCACCTTGGTGCCAGAGGAGATGGAGGCACAAAGGAAGTCACATCCCTCGATGTGATGATGGCCTGATTGAGGCCCTCAAGCTGTGTTCTTGCTGCTGCAGCCTCCTCAGTGGTTGCTTTTCAGCAAGATGCTACCCTTCAATGATGGACAGGCCTGGCAGGGTCTCCTCAGCTCCTCCAGTGGAAGAGAGACATTGTCTGTGCCTTGAGGATGAGCTGGGAAAGGAGCCACTGCCATCCAGCTCAACCAAAGTATGAGGGATTGTACTGACAAAACAGAGTCTCTCAGATTGGGATTTCTTTATTTCAGCTAACTGCCCAGTTCTCTTACCTTGCTGCCAGTTTTCCACTGATGAACAGCAGCCATGCATGAACTCAAAGGGAGCTGACCTGGAACCATGGGCAGTGCACCAGCTCAGCACTTGTCAAACAAGAAATTTAGTCTCCATTAACTAAAGTCCTGAATTAAAAGGAAATTTGCTAAACTGTATCAAATGCTGTTGGAGATACTCACATTCATTACTACTTTAGCCTTAATTATGCTGATCTTAATTAACTTTCAAACCTAGGCTATTTTAGCTGTCCATGTATGTTGAACACCATTCAACCACTGGGAAATGGAATTTAGGTTTCTTCTTGGTGTACAAACAGGGAACCAAGTTACAGCACAGCAGCTGAGTCAGGGTCATTGCTTGTGCTCACATTGTAACCCCTCACAAATGTGACTCCCAACACATTAACACAGCCATCCTCCCACAGGCTCACATGTGTAGCCCAGCTCACAGCACACCACTGCCAGTGCAGAGTCCTTTGCAGGGATGTCCTAGCCATGGTAGGAATGTGCTTCAGTTGCAGGAAACCTTTGGTCTTCTGTGCTCCCCTTCAGCACAAAACTCCATTGCTGGTGATACACAGGCCATTTCACTGGAGCAAAGTGTAGTCATTGATCAACACAGACTCTGCTGACCTGCAGCCTGTGCTCAGGGTATGCAGACTGGGCTTTCCACACAGAACAATCTCTTGAGGAAAAAATAGTATGTGATCTTGTCCTAAAGGATGAGTTCAGATACCATTATATGGTAAATACAGGAAAATTCTGTAACTGAAGCATTTTTGGGCAACTCTCCATGTGAGCATCAGCACAGCACAAGAGAAGCCTCTGTGGATTCTTCTGAGATAACAGTATAGGCTCCCTGAAATGGTGGAAGCAGTTTAGGTGCTGGAAACAAATCTAAATCCCTTTCACATGATAAATGAAACTCTTGAACTCTATTGTGTAACTTATATTTTTTTCCTTCTTAAAAGAAGATTCACTGACCTGAAAGAAGGATTACTAACTGAAAGACATTAGATTTAGGCTACCAGGCAGAAATCCTTACTAATCTTGGCTAATCTTACGCCTGCTTAAATTCTGCTTTCAGAAGTTTCTGTCCAATCACTCACAAAACAACCTGTATTTGAAAGACAGACTGATGTCATTAATTACCTTTATCCCACATCATCTCTCTGTCATCTGTCTTAAAGAAAAGTTTAACCTTGCAGTTAAAAGTTTATCTTGGCCTTGGTAGTTCACAGAGGACACAGTTGCATGGGAAAGGCAAAGAACTGCACTGCATCCCTGGGGAGAAGTTTGGTTCCCTCTCTGCCACAGACCTCAGGTCCCCATCAGCCAAAGTTTACAGTGTCTCCATGTCCCTCGTGTGTCCAGGGAGCACACACTGCCCCTGATGAATGCAGGAAGCAGAAACATTGCAGGGTACAATACTGTTAAAATAATGACAGTCCCAGCCACAGGAGTCCAGAAGTCCCACAGGAGCGCTTCCAGGACAAGAGGACAAAACTCTCCCTTTCCTTGAATGAGCACCACAAAAACAGTGCTTTTATGGCCTATTCCACTGCCATCTGGCACAAACCAAGCACTCAGCAGGGACCTCACAGGACTGAGGGGCCTTTTCCAAGATGAAGACTTTCCCTTGCTAAAGCACAGCCCAAGCTGCTCACTCCCCTCTGGCATCCCCCTGTGCCCATGCATTGTCCCCAGTGCTGAGCAGAGCAGGAGCCAGGCCCCACTGCCCCGCTCTGCCCGTGCTCCAGGGCTGACCCTGCACCCTGGCAGGAGGCAGAGGCAGGGCTGTGCTCCACACTGAGTCTCTCTGTCAGACATAATCACACAGGCAGCGGCCCTAAATCCCTGTCTGACGTCTCAGCCGTTCTGGATGCCGTTAGAGGCAATTTTCCGTCCAGCCGCCGGTTTTAATGGGATGTGCAGTTAAACAGATTCATCCTTTCAGCTTCACTCTGCACAGCCTTCACTCTCCAGCTGCTGCTGCTCCTGTCCCAGGGAATTGGAGTGCTCTTGGTGTTTCTCTTTTGCAGGCAGGCACATTGCTCAGAGAAGCAGCTCCTGCCAAGAAAAGTGTATAATCTAGAAAGCCACCTGCTCAGCTTTTGTTCTTTGAACCCCTTACAATCAATTTCCCTTTGCCAAGAGAAGGTACAACTGTTTCCAGTGAAGTACGAAATAGAGGATTCATGATATGCTATAAAAGCACAGCCAGTCCAAGGGAAAAGGTTAATTTGCCTCACTGTGGGGGCTGAAACACGTTATGTGGGAAAACAGAGACACCCCAGGATCCCCAGTGCTGACTTCCCAAATTTCAGGAAACTGCCTTTGTGCCTACTGCAGTATCTTGCAGATTACTGTCATGTTCCCATCAGGCAAGGTTGCAATATTAGTACCACACAAAACAAGATGTGGCACTTTAGCTTCCTGACAGGTCTCCATTTCCATCCTGTGACTTTCTCTGTGACTCCTGCCCAGGACAGGAGTATATGGCATTTGCTACAGGGAGTTCTCTCAGCTGGTGACCCCATGGCAGAGCCACAGTCCACCTCAGGCCTGAGGCACTGAGCACAAGGGCTGTGGGACTGAAAGCCACCCATTCTCCCTGTACTTTGGCTTTGCAGATGTGCAAATTCATTTCATGATTCAATCATTTATTACGACAAAACTGTTCTTTGCAAACAGCAGCCACCTGCAAACATCTGCACAGTAACCTGAATCCCCACCAGCTTCCCTGGGTTTTCTTGTTCAAAGAACCTGACAAATGACCATAGAGATACATCACATGACCTTGTACAAGTGTACACCTGGTGGCAAGCTGTCATAGCCAGCTGTCTTTTATGCTGATAAAAGTTTGGTTTCCACTGTAAATACTTGTAAGGTGCAGCACAAAATAGGCGCTGTTGGTATAAAATTATTCCTGTCTTGAAGTGCACAGCTAAAACAGGTGGGACAAATGGCTGCCTAAAGATACCTATTCAGCCCTGACAATAGAGGGGGCTCAGCTGCACAGGAAAACCTGCCTTGCACAAGGCTGGCAGCCCCATACCCAGAACTGCTGCTGAGGCAGTGCTCAGGAGACCCCCTGCTCTCCCTATCACCCTGAGATGCTGCTGTTTGTGCAGTTTCTCTGAGCAGGAACCCCTTGCCCCCTGCTCTTGAGGAGCTCCCAGTGGTTGGAGGGTACCACACAAGGACACGCCTGAGCCTCTCCAGGATATGGCTCAGAGAATTGTCTGTGCTCTGCTCACCTACCACAAAAAATGGCACATCTTAGAGCTATCTGCTCCCTTAGGAACTGGGGACACATGAGTTGTATTTTCCTTGCTGGACAGCTGGGATCTAGAGGCCCCAAGGTGTAAAGCTACCTCATAAAAATTCCTCACCAGGCCTAAGCCTCTTTCCCATACATGTCATTAATAAATACTATTCAGTCAATTTTCACATCCAAATTCACACAAACAATGAGAGAAATCAAGACTGATACCATTCTGTCTTCATTAATGCTGGCATCTGACTCCACACTGAGACTTTCATCTATCCTTAATTTGATGCCTGGTAGAAACATTTCTCCTGTGGATATTTGTGTTCATTTGATGGTAATTATGACCTTTAAGCATTAAAAAAAGAAAAAAAAATCCCCAGGCAACAGCCTCCATGCACAAAGAGTGTGACAGACCACTGTGTCAGTTTTCCCATATCCTCAAGACCTGGAGGGGGCAGTTCCAAATGAATCACAGCTACTGGTTAATTGCAATCACCCTGATAAGAAATATCAAGTTAGAATCAGTAACTAAAAAAGACACACCTGGTTTGGCTGCTTCCTCCAGCCTGCTGGATTGTAGGCAGTCACTTGCACACATCCTGCCTCTACTCAGACCCTAAATAGCAAAGCAAGCTTTCCAGAAACACATTTTCTGCTTGCCCTAAGGAGCATGTGCCTGGAAGTAAGTCCAAGACAACCTCAAACACAGTTCACTCTAGCTGTGCTGTCCTGGTGCTGGAAGGCTGCTGCAAACCAGCAAAGCATGGCTCAGTCAGGGCTGGTGAATCCTGAAGGCAGAGGACATCAACACCAGCAAGCAATGGACTTGCCACCACTGGTATGTTCTGCAATGCTTTGTTTCTGCCCCTCCAGCACACTCACTTTGCACCTTGGCAGGACCCAGAAGTGAAGCACAGCAGGAACCCATACAAGCCCTGTTTGCCAGTGCAGGAGGCAGCAGCAGCACTCGGCCTCTCCCCCATGCAGGGCACACTAATGCTGCAACTGCAAAGCTCCCCTCTCCATCCATCAGCATCATAAATAATCACAGCAACTCCTGCTGTCTGAACCACAATTTCTATCTTTTTTTTAACTGCATTATGTGTAGCTGGTTCACCAGACACTATCTGAGGCAGCATACAAATAATTCACCTCTGTCCTCCACTCTCCCCATACATGCTTCCAAACCAGCCAGATTAATCCTCTTTCTCCCACCTCAGTAAACCATGGCTCAGGGATGGGACAAATTGCCATTGCACCTCCAGCCCTCACTGAGTTCTGTGCAAACTTCTGCTGGTGCAAACCAACCCCCCAAGTTACCAATCTGGCCAAACAGCCCTTTCCTGCCACTGCAGAGGGGATGATGGCTCCTCCTAGGCTCTCACCCAGTGCTCCCCCATGCACAGCCCCACCTCAACATGCCACCTCCTCTCCAAGCACACTTTTGGCCTCAGGTAACCCATTTGCTTCCCAATTCTACTATATTCACGTCTTTCTAAATTAATGAGTCCCTGCTGTGAAACTTAACAGGGGAAAAAACTTCTAAAATCATCAATAACTCAAACTTGCCTTTGGAATAATTTTTTTTTTCCAGTTCCCAGAGGAGGGTGGTGTGGACTGTGCACAGCAAACAGCTGTCAAACAACAGAGTCTCCTGTTAAAGATTTGTCTGCTGAGAATTTGGGGTCTGCAAGTTTTCTTGGAATTACTCCATGAATGTTTTCTGCAAAAGCAATTTATTCATAAGTGTTTCAAATAATCAGAAAGAGTGTAACATCCTCATTTAAAACATGACCTGTTTGATCAGGGGCATGTTCACACAGTACTCTCTGTTGCAGAGGAACAGCTGGTGAGACAGCACTTGCATCACATTTCTGGCCGGGTTAGTCACATCTTGGTTACTGAACTCACAAAGCCCTCAACATCACTTCAAAAATGAAACATTTTTTCAGGAACTTGCTGTGGAAAGCGAATGCAAGACTGCTCAGCCTGAGACTGTGCAAAGGCAACCTGCCAGGACCGTGCCAGAACAGTCTCAAGGAGCACTCACACTTTGGACCCGTGGAACACATCCCAGCAGTGCTCCCCAGCTGCCTTTTGCCTGGTGTGGGATTTGGAGACAGCTTCACTGGTACAATGTTATGGAAACTGATGGCTTTTCATGCCTACCTAGGGCAGGGAGAGGGGCCAGAAAGAACCAAATTCTGGTTTTATTGAAAGTGTACTTCACCTACTGCTGCTGAGCCAGCGTCACCATGCTCAGCCCCACAGCAAGTGGTGGAGACCCAAAGTCACTGCTCCTGTGACCCCCTCACCTTTTTTTTCTGAAGCTTCCTGAGTCAGTCCCCTGCCTGAGGCTGCTGTCTATCCCTGTAGGAGTGGGACTGACTCCAAGAAGGATATGACCTAATGTTTTAGTCTGAACAGAGAGGTGGAAGAGATGGAATATCATACAGGAATGTGCTCTCTATGCATGCAATTATCTGATAATCTATTTTGGGAGATGAATGTCAGAAAGAGGAACAAAACTTTCACCTTCTTTGCACTGGGGAGCTGCATTATCCCTTCAAAAACAGGGAACTAAATACATGAAAAATGATACAGAAAGAGTAGAACAGCAAGGTGCTTTAAGTCATGCCCAGTTCGGGAAATGAAGGGGAAAGGGGTCAAGTCCTGCTGGTCATGCCAGCACATGAAATTTGGTAAAAACTATTGCTGCTGATTTAAGACTACTCAGGTCTGTGATCAGCTGGACTAATTTAGCCTCTCCCCATGTTTCATGGCTGGATTCCTTCATGCATGTACATAAGCAGCAAAATCCAAGTGAAACCTCCGCATCCATCTTTTCCTCATGGTCCCCAGTGTCCCCCTCACAGGTACACATCACACTGCAGCCCTGTGCCCCATAGAAAGTGCTGCTGGGGTTCTCTGAGCTGTCTGCCCCATCCTTGCTTGGGAAACCTGCAGGAATTTAACACTTTTGAGGTGGCTGTCCCTCTGCCACACTTGACCAAAGGTGCAGTTTGGTAGGGGTCAGACACACAAGCACATGGACAAGACATCCCTGATCCCTGGAGGAACCGAGGCCCTTGGGAGTGGTGATTGTGTGCTGCCTCACCTGTGCTCACCAGCAGTGGAAGGATTTGGCAGACACTGGTGTTACAGTGCCTGGTTCTTCTCCTGAGAGCAAGAGCAAACTCAAAGGTTTTCCAGAAATGTGTAATTGATCTGTGCCTGGGAAGGAAAACATCACCAGTCTTACCTTACAGTTGAGAGAATGACAGAGAGAAAACAAACACTGTAAAGATGGAGGACTCAGTAGCAGAGAGAACCCAGGTAGATTCATTTCTGTGCTCCCTTCTGGCAGACAGCTCAGACAGCTCCCCACAGCAGTCCCTGTGAGCTTCTCCAATTTCTAGCTGTTCAACTATGCTGTAAACAACTGCAAATGCCTGTAACACCTTCCTGACATAACTTCCATAGAAGTGATACAGACAATAGCCACCCATTCATGTGGGACATCAGGCAAATCGTACCAGCAGAGGGCCCGGAGAAGGCTCTTGTTCCACTTCAAGACCCCAGGCGTGCCATGAAACACTTCCCAAAAAGGCCAGGCACTCAGTCCTCTGTGTGTGTTTGTTGCTGATGCTGGATATGATTTTTCCATGTGTTCTCCCTCAAGGCTGAATTCTTATTACACGAACTGCCATTTATCATTCACTTCCACTCCCAGCGACTTCAAAAGAGCTCAGAGGAAGGTGAGATGAGCTTTTGCTGCCAGCCCCTCTCTTGGTGCAGGAGGAAGGGTGGAGCTGCTCCAGCTGCAGGTTCTGGGTGCCAGCACCATGAATAGTCCCAACTGCCTGAGGCAATCCAGGGTGCCCCAAGTTCTCTGCTCTCGTATTTTGGCACAGAATGCATGACTGTGGCACAGGACATGACAAGAATGCTAAACATGGCATGAAAGGTGTGTGTGCATGCTATGGGATTTCCATCCATCCATTTCCATGGGGTTTTCCTAATGCATCCAGAGTGGGAGCTGTAGTACCCCCATACACATGAGCACAGAGAGCAAGCTCTTCTCTCTGTAATGTCATGTTTGTTTGCTCCTAACATCAGAGAAGGTATTTTGCCAGGAATTCCTGTACAGATGTCAGGACAGCCCTTTAGATTGAGAAAATCAAGGTATTTCTAGAATTAAGTGAAGCACCAAGAGGCAAGCCACTCATCCTTCCTGAAGCAACTTCTCCCTTCTGAGAGGGATGCTTTCCAAAGGCTGATCCTTTGCAGCTGACAGTGCTGGGGTAAAGGTTTCCATCACCCCTAACTGTAAGTAGGTGTTGTTTTTGTACCAGCACAACCCAAGAAGGCAAAACGTGAACATGCACACTTACACCATTGATGTGGGCTTTATGCCCTGCCTGAAACACGAAAGGCACTTCTCCAGACCTCAGTGAAGTCTGAACACACACTCAAAAGCTAATGGAGAGATAAACAGAGCATTTAGGGCTGGATCTGAACAAGTATGGCAAATTTTACTGAAATAGTATTTAAGGCACCTGAGTTACAACCTTTGCAATAACACAGCTGCTGTTAGAGCAGGACCTTCTCTCAAGCAACTTACCCACTCTAACCCAATTTTATCCAGGATCATGTGTTAAATCACTGCAAAATCATGGGTCAAAGTTGTTTCATAGCTTTACTCTCTCAGTAATGTGCAACATGAACATAATAGTGTTATTAAGAAGTCAAAAATAACTTAACACAATAGCTATATAAGATTTTCCAATGATCAAACTTTCCGCAATTACTTTTTGTTAAGTTCAGAAAAATTAGCATATTTGTTAATCAAATTAATTTAAAAAGTAGCTTTTAAAAATAAAAGCAATGCTTTAAATAAATATAGTCTTTTTTATAACCATAAAACACTTAGTCCTGTTAAAGGTAACACAAATACTCCACTCAAGCACAGTACTTAAACGATTGAAATGAATGCTGTGAGCACACGTGGGCGGGACACTGGGAGGGATGAGGATGCATTGCTTTGGGACATTCTCTGTCTCCTTTCCACAGTGCCACAAAGAGGCAGCCAATTCTCACAACTACCCCAAACACATCACATGTGTCAGGATATTTGCAGCTGCTGCACAAAAGCGCTGGCATCCTGGTTTTCCCCAAGCTATTTCTCTACACTACACCTGTAGCAGTTCTTCAGCCCTGCTTTTAAATCTCTAGCACAGCATGATTTTACCACTAACACATAAGGCCAGAGCCTGCTTGTTTCATCCAGCTGACTCCAGCATCTATGCAGAAGGTCGCAAGCAAGGTCTGACCTCTCACATGTCTTGCACTAAAGCTCACATTTTGTGAAATCTGGAAAAAACCTTCCTTTTAATACTGGCACCACTGGGTGTTTCAGAACGGCCTGAAGGTCACCTTCAGAGTTCATGACCACCAAAGGGTATTCACAGCTCTCCCCATAATTACAGGGCTGACTAGCTATGATCATTACTACTCAGGTTAATGCCTATCAGCAAAGACTGCAGCTGCCTTGCAGATCTACAAGGTAGCAATGTTTTGCTGGAATAAACTAAATCAGCTAGTTCTTAGGTTAGTATGTGCTGTCTGGGTGTACCCTGAAGAGCAATTTGCTAAATTCAGCAAAAAATACACCTCAAATCTACTGATAATCTACCTAACAACTTTGACCATTTAATATCTTGTTTACTTGGCTGTAATTATTCACTAAAAATCACCTTCAGGGTCTGCAGCAAACCACCAGTTTCGTCCTCACAAAAACAGCTGTCAGTGATATTTGTTGTGTTTTGCTTGTTTGTTTAAACAGCATAACAGTAATGTAACCTATAAGTAAAATGATAAAAGCTGAAGAGTAAAATAAAGCTCAAAACTGACACAAGTGCTCAAGATTTGTTTTGATCTTCAGAATGAACAGGCCTATTCAAAGATGACAAAGGAATAAATCAGCAAATGGCTAATGTAATGCATGAAAGGGCGTCTACAGGATTTGCATGTGCACACACACGCACTTGCAGACAGACTGCTTGGCTTCATTAGAAATCTCACTACCAGAGTTTAACTTGGATAAATTAACTGCATTAAAATACTGACATTGTGAGGATTTTAATACTATCACACCCTGTAGAGGGCACTCCTGTGTGAATTTTTAAATGCTTTAAAAAAATAGTTTAGAGTTATTGAAATCTGTGACAAATGCAGCAGGTCTGCCTCCCCTCACAGCCTCCCATTCTCATCTCCAGTATCCTTCTCCTGTATTGCCTCCAGGCACCGTTTTGCCTTGGCATCCGCCTGCCCGCTCCCAGTTTTGCTCAGTCCGCACGACAGGCACGCCAGCTGGATCTGCTTCATGTTCTCCAGGGCTTCGTTCTTGGCGTTCTTCAGCAGATCTCCTTGGCCCTGGGGATGCACAGACATGCAGCACAGAGTCAGGGATTGCACACATTGCTCAGGTCCAAAAGCAGCAATACTGCTCCCGTGCCCCTACAGGTCCCAGGTCCCGTCTCAAATCATCTCTGCCCCCTGGAAATGGGACCCAGCCCCTCCTGCAGCTTGGTGCCAGCACAGTGAGGATGGCAGCAGCCAGCACTGGACAGCACTGGGTGGGACAAGCACCAGACTGCCCTCACTTCCATGTCACACCCTTGGGAGGCAATTTCAGCCTGAACTGAAGGAGGCTGCGGGAGAAGGCATTTCCTCTTCCACGGTCAACAGCAAGGTGCTGCCACGGCCAAGGCAGTGATGACACATGGCACCCCTCTCCCCATGCCACTGCTCCCTCCCTGCTCCCTGGCATCAGATCCCACATGGCAATGACTGCGTGTTCCCAGCCAGGGGCCCCTTAGGGGCTGAGTGACCTTGATAACCCAGCCCTCCTTGCTCCTGGATTTGATACCCAGCCTCGGGCCCTCCTTGAGCAGAGCAGGCCAAGCTGTGGCCATATGAAACACATCATCCCACAGGACTCCAGTGAATCCTGAACCATTCTGTTTGGGACCCTCGAGAAGGCAAATGGGAATGAGACTTCATGAACAACATGCTGCTTCTGTATCTTCTCAGAGCATGTAAAGGTGAGGTGACTAACTGGACGTCAATCCAATTTGTAACAATCAGGAAAAATATGTTACATGAAATTTGTATTAAGGAGTTGGGGTTCAGAAATGCCAAAATTAATATTTATGCAATACTGGTATCTCAAGTGCCATGAAGTGACAAGATTCTGGAGCTACAGGATACAAATAAATAAAAGCCAGGAGATGCATCTGGTTATTAAAATTCAGTACTAGTAAGAACTCAAGCTCCTCTTCTCCTAATGTCACCCCAAGTACAGCCTGAAGTACAGCACATGCTGCAGCTGGTTACACTCACGTTCATATGGAATACCTCCACTGACTGAAATGTCACATTCGGATCTCTGCCACCCAACCTGATCTCCAGCAAATCACAGGTACATTGATGGGCCTCACAGGATACAACAGACACTAGAACAGGACCTTGGGCTCACTGGAGGGGCAACTGATCACTTGTCCCTCCTTGGGTTCTCAGAACAAATCAGATGTGTTGGATGAATCACAGTGTGACACCTTGCAGCAGTGGCAGCATCTCTGCTCTCCCTTTCCCCAGAGCTAAGAGGAAGGATTTATGCTACACCGATGAGCACAGTTCCCTTTTTGCCAGAGCCTGGCACTGGACTCACAGGGCCTGAACCCCTGTACACAGTGTTCACAGCCAAGAGACAATGGTGGCTTGCAAGGCTGCAGCAGTGGTAAACACCACGTGGGACACCACGTCACCCAGGGACGGCAGCCTGTGCCTGAGAACGTGATTGCCTCATCTCCTGGTGTCACAAATTTGTCCCTGCTGAACGATGCAAATCACCATCCAGATGCTGGGAACACAACTCAGTGTGAGAATAACAAAAAGCACTGGGACTGCGTGAGCAGCTCTGTGCTATTTGCTGTGAAGCTCTTTTGAAGGGATTTGTGTCTCAGCAGCATGACAGTTAGGGGAATACACAGACAAAGAGCTTGGGATCCAGTCAGCAGGCACGGTGTGAAAAAACAAAACAAGAATAATTTATGCAGCGGATATTTCTGTGAGCTTGCTTTTATGTTAGAGGTTTTGCTTATGGTTAAAGACAGCAGGCAGGAATTCAAGAGCCTCAGAGCTCCCTGGAGTACCCAGCCCACTTTGGTGTCCCTCCCTGTCTGCAAATGGCACAATAATAGTGCCAGTGCTGTAGTGACAGGGACAACACCAGCACATGAACAAAGTACATATCATTAACTACAGGATGATGTTATCACAAAGGGTATATCTCCTCAATACACCTTCTATTTCTTCAAACTGCACAAATGCAGTTTTAAATACTTTGGGTTTAGGATGAAACACCCCTGGTTGGTACTTCTTAGGCACACAGGACCAAAGACACTAAAGACTTCACCATCAAACAGGGAAAAATCAGTGCGACCATGTTTTGCAACCTTAACTTCTCCAAGCCAAAACCTGACACCATGTGTTCACGTCCAGGAACAAAAAAATCCCTTAGTGCAAGAAGCAACCCCTCTCCAGGGTGAGGGCAAAGCTTGGGAATGTTTCTCAGGGCAGCCCACAAACTGTGTTTGTCCAGGCACTGGGACATGCATGGACAGACACTATTTGGGATTAGCTGCACTGCTTGGACAGCCCGAGTCTGTCCTGCCACCCAAGCCACCCGCTCTCCCTTATACATATTCTGATTTCACGTTTGAGTAACCAGGCAATTCGGATTACAGATTTTGTCTGAGGCAATGCACAACATGTCTTCAGGTTCCAAGAAGAAACACACGCCTTCTGAGCATACTTCCAATATTTTGAAGACATTCTTATTTTATAGTGATCTAAAAACAGAAGTGGACTTACCAAAATAGTGCAATTCCATTCATGCACAGACCAATTGATTTATGTCTTAGTCTTCTTGTGTTTTTATTTTTAAACAGCTGGTTCATTTGAGCAAGATGAAGAAGCAAAAATTATTTTGAATCATCTGTCATGAGAAAATTAACGACAAACTAGCCCTCTCTGACAGAGCTGTCACAATTCTAGAGACACCATTAAAAAATCTGTGTGCATGCTCCATTTGAAAAGCCATCTGTTTGCTTTGAAAAACTGGCTGTGAGCATAATCCACTTAAGAAGAATGTCAGCAAAATTGTGTCAACACTTTAACAAACTAAATACTGGATAGAAGCTAGAGTAAACTTTACAAGCATGATTGCATTGAAATAACCTTCACAAACCAGTCATTGTGGTCATCTCTATGCACAGAACCCTCCTGCTTGCCCTCACAAACAAAGCATCTCTCTTTCAGACAAGGAGAGACCATGACAGTCCACTTCAGCATCTATCCATCTATCTCCCTTCTGCTGCTGGTATCATCAGCCTTTCTGAAAATAAATACTCATGAGAAGGTTCAAACTCAGCATTTGGCAGGACAGTGAATTAAGCCAAAAGAGACCAATCAAGTGTTCTAACAAAAACTGATCAAGGGGTCCATTTTCATTTAGCCTTAGGGAACATTAAAAGTCAAGTTTCATACACCTAACTACAGCTAACTGCACAGCCTCAGCACAAATTAACCTTACAGGACAAATAATGCAGCTTGTCAAGCAACAGCAAGATGATAAGCCTTTACCTTGACAGGTTAATTCTGCTTAGAAAACCCATAATCTGACATGGTTTTAAATATTGTTCCATTCCTGTGACAAGCCATGAAAGGTCTTAAGAAGCACAAGTGGCTCTACACAGACACTGGCAATGGCTACACATGGGACAAATTCCATACAGTAATAGGTTCAGTTGGTTTTTTCCACATCAAATACCAAAGTTTTTATGAGTCAAGATGAGAGCTCTATAGCCAAGAGCAACCCACTCTGGGGCTGAGGAAAATAAAAGCTGGGTTAGGTTAGCGGCACCATTTTGTGTCCAACTTGACAATATTATTTCTTTTATATACACTGCATGTATATTTCTACATAAATATAAATACACGGGCATGTACACTAAAAATTCCTGTTCCTCTGCTTTCTAGGAAACACACCCCGCAACACACAGGCCAGGCTGTGGGCACTGGGGACCCCGGGTATGGCAGTGGCAGCACCCGCAGCCTCTGTGCTGGCAGCTCCCACAGCAGCTCCAGGGGCTGCAGGAGGACCCTGAAGGCCAAGAGTGGGCCCATGCAGGGGTGAGCTGCACTGCCAGGTGCCCCCCATGAGCACCTTGCACTGCTCCTGGTGAAGCAGAACATCCCACGCTCAGCAATGAGGCTTTCCTGGCGTTCCAAACTGGCCGTGTTTCCAGGGAGGATAAAACTGTGGCTGTGAAAGCCATTTTCTAATCTGCTGCTTGCTAAAGCAGACAGTTGCTTATCTCCTGAGCAGACACATTCTCTGACAGCACATTATGGGAGCTTTGCTCTCCAATCCTCAAGGGCTGAATAAATACAAACAAATAACTGAGGTCTTAACACCCATCCCACATCATGTTCGTGATATTACTGTTATTTTTTAACTCATTCTCAAAGACTCAAGCTCTTTCATTACTATTTAATCACAAAATAAAATCTCCAGAGGCTTCCAGTGGATGCCAGCGGGTGGCTGAAAAAGCCAGACACAGTCAAACAAAACAGCTGCAAGCACCACTCCACATTTCAGAGGCAACACAGGCACGGTAACAGCACCAGCAATCTGTGCCCAGGGACTCCAAACGCTGGAGAGCTGCTCTCACATCGGGATACTCTGTGTGGAGGCAGCACTCACTGCAAGGGGTGCATTTTCAAACTGTCATAGGAGGACTAATTGTGTTTAATATTAATAAGGAGGCGCACAATTAAATGATTGCATATGGCTTTGAAAATGTAGTCTTGGGTAGGAAATCATTAATGAAAAGATTGGACTGTTATGTTAAACTTATTACAAAAAGCAGATATTTTTCCAAGCTTCCCTCAAAGTTAAATGTGGGAACAATTGATCTGAATTTGATTGTGATACATTCACATTTCAGAACAGACTACTCCAAAAACAGTGTTGCTGAATCAATGCAGACTGTAAAAACCCACCCTTTTCATTATTACTGCAGATAGTTTGTCAACAGCTTTGCTTTATTGTCTGTGACAGAGATCATAATGCACATGTTGACATGAAAAATTACTGTACACAAAGATTAGACACAAAGCTATAATCACTTCTCACACATTGAAAAATAAAGGATTGCAAAAACGAGTTACACCACAGGAAAAGCAGGGTCCAAATGTTACTTGCCAATTTATCTTTAAACTCTTGCACAGCAGAAATTCACTTCCTGCCTGGAAAATAAAAAGGCCATAAATATAAAAGATGGCACCTTAATGGCATTCCTTGTGCTACTGGTGTATCATTTAAGGTCTGAGTTTTGGGCACAGCTTCTCACCTACCCATTGTAAACCAAATGCAAGAGCTTGTTTCTACCTGGCTGAAACCAGCAACAACTTTGACACTGAGTAAATCAGGCGATCCGACCGAGTGCACGCTGGGACCTGAGTCATCACATTTTGCAGGATGTGCAGGTGATTTCAGGCATCAAACTGAGCATCTCATTTTGGTATATCAGCATGTTACTGACAGCCAGAGACCTTCCCTCCCATTTCCCAAAGCAGGGTCTAGCAAAAAATTTGCAAGAAGGAAACAACTGAGAATCAATTATATCACACAGAGAACAGATCTGAGATATATGGAAAAGAAAACATCCACCTAGGGAAAGGCACTTTATATTTGAAGTGCTAAATCTCTGTAAGCAAGAGCAGCAAAGCATAACTATTGTGGAATAGATGATTGTGGGCAGTCTTGACACAAGGTTACATGATAAAAACCAAATTAAATAATCTTGCCAAGCAGCAAGGCCAGAGCTGTAGGGCTGATCTGCTCAATGCACTGTAGCCAGCAGCTTGGGCACCCAGGAGAACAAGGCTGAGGATGATGACAAAGAGGAGGAGATGGATAGTTAACAGGAACAACCTCCTACTAATTGTGTATCTAACCCAAATTATTCCTCATGCCATCTTTTTCTTTTTTCCTCTCCATTTACTTCATGAATCAGCCATATGGATGCTGGCTCCAGGCTTTCCAGCCTGTCTCTCATTGCACAGGGGGCTGAGCAGGTAGAAACACAAGCTCCTTTTCCCAGGAAAAGCACTGGGAAGCACAGAACCAGCCTTGACTGCTCTGTACGTCCCCAATGTTTTACTCTTTACTCAGGGGAAAAAAAAATCCTGTTTGCACCTGATATTTGCAGGAGCCTCGAAAACAAAATCACATCTGCAAGAAGCACTCAAGGCCTTGAGGGCTCTCACTGCCTTGCCAAGACATTCAGCCCTAAGGTGGCACATGCCAGGCAGCAGCCCCCTGCCAGCAAGCACCTAACCTAAGGACAGCTGCTGGGACAAGAGCTAAGGAGTAACTATCTCTGCAAATACCATTTACCAAGCACAGTCTCTTTACAACTGCAGCCAGTTGTAAGGGAGAGAGGACAACACCAGCATTACTCCAGGTGGCTGGGAAAATTCACAAGGCAACTCCTAAACAATCTGGTCCCATATAAAAGCAGAAAGGTCTCTCAGTAGTTCAAGGGAAAGGAGGCAGGAATCTGGATTATGGCACTTTATTATGGCACAGAACCCATTCAGCAATGGCTTGCCCTAAGCACCCAGCAGGTTCCAGGGGATCAGCCTGGTCCTCTTTGAGACACATATCTCTCTAGGTGTTCAGATACCATAGCAAAAGGACATAGAGGTAATTAATAAAAATTAATGAATACATTACAATACATAGAATGAATAAATAAATAAAGAGCAAAGTAAGCAGAAATTAGAATGGCCCCAACTTGTAACACAGACCAAATGTCCACCTCACTGGTGGCTTGAGTGCCATCACACACCATGGGCTGTACACACCCAGTGGATATGTGACTGCAGGGTGGGCAGTCTGACCCAGGGAGGGAGCCTGATTCTAACCATGTAAATGTGGTGTGTTAAAAACAAGATTCACATTACCTGAAAACCAGTTCCATCTGATTTTAATTACTTTTATTTAAACTCCCAAACTAGACCAATCTGGCAGTTGTTCAATATTAGGCCATCCCACACAAACCCAAACCTTCTACACTGATTTCACTTGCCATTTGCGTCTCCCCCCAAAGATCTGTATTGGAAAGGATGACCAAAAGGCATTTACAGATCTGTTCTGCATGAGCCTGGTTAGTTTTCTAGGAGGCTGGTGACAGTCCATTGCACAGCCAAGCAGTCAATCCCAAAGCAGGTGACATGACATAAATGGTTGGGAAGAGGGAACATTGTCTGTTTCTGCTGGGATGGCACTCCCTTGAAAAACCCCCATACCATTTCTTGCCTTCTTTTCCAGCTGTTGGAAAGGTGCAGCTAAAATCTAAATGGCTGTGCTGGATCCCAAGAGACAGCCCCCACTCCACCACATTGGGCAAAGCTCCCCAGTTATTACAAAACTGCCAGTCCACCACTTCAATATTCCCAAATTCTGTGACACAGGCAAACACAACCCTGAGAGCAACCTGGGAGGTGGAAATGAACAAATAAGGAGAAGCTCAATGAGAACAGGCAGGTAATTACCAAAGAAGCAAATACTTAGAAAGCCTTCTGATTCTGGTTTCTGGCCTTGCCAGCACGAGGATATCACTTCTTTGTGCAGCCATGGCAACTTAGGAAAGAGGGTCTGTATTTGTAATTCCCTTACAGGATTTGCCTAACAAGACACACATGGCCAGCTTGCTCTCAAACTCAGCTGAGTGCCTCCCCAAACCCTTGATCAAAGCCTTACAAGGAGTTAACACCAAGAATTGGTTTGACCACCTAAGTGGCGAAAGCACTCACCCTATAGCCTTCCCTACAGATCTTTCAAAAGAGCTCTTCACTGAAATCCAGGAGTTCTTGCAAATCAACTGCACTGCATGGCTACTAATTTATTCCTTCGAGAAGGCATTTTATGTATAAAAAGAGTAGGCTTTTATTTTTATTTTTTTGATAAATGCCTATGCTTCTGTCTCTCATGGGCATTTAAATTAAATTATGTTATATCAGGCTGTCAAAAGCAATGAATGTGAACACTGACTGTAACTGCACTGCAGCAGGAATTTGCTTTCAGAAATAATGGCATTAATTTGATGCTAGCCATGTGCTGAGCAGTTCAGCTGCCTGTGTGTCTCTCAGGCACTGCAGCAGGCAGGCAGTTTGCAAGCACAGCCACAAATGTATGGACTCTTGCTGTCAACCCCTCCATACTAGGAACCCTACTTTTTTTCTGGTGAGAAGTTTAAAATCACAGAGTTGGCTGGAAGCCCAGGAGTGCATAACTAATACTAAGAAAACCCCCCATCTCTGAAGAAATTGGGCACTGTTTATTTTTGATACACAGCCATCAAATGAATATTGAAGCTGTATGTCCAGGCACTTATTTTTGAGTCCTCCTTTCATCACAAACACCAGTTTCTCACAGGTCCCAATACCAGCACTAACTGGTAACTCCAGTAAGGTCCAGAGTCCCAGAAAAACAAAACAAAGGGAAGAAAGATGAGGCAGAAAGTGCACAATTTTTAAAAAAAAATTTTGCATTTGATTTCTCTGAGTAAAAGGACTAGCTGCAGGAAACGAGATGTTTTCCAGCTAATGAAAGACCTGTGAAAGGCAATCCCCAAGCAAAACATTTGGCTGGCATCCCTTGCTCCCTGGTGTCCTCTCTGCTGATTCTCAGATGCACAGGCTGCAAGCACACAGTTAATATCAAAATCACATCCTTCATCGCAGTGCAGCCAGCAAAATGTCTCTTAAGTTCATCAGAACCTGGAAAGGGTTTAGTGGCCAACTCTGAGCTGACTCTGTTTTAAATGAAGACAACTGCACTGGTTTGGGGTTTTTTAGAGGGAGGGAGTATTGCAGCAATGTCACACAGTCACTGCTCTCCTTTGAATTGCTGGAGATATCAGCTAAAAACATACCTACAGCTGTGCTGAATGCTAACTGAAATAACCTAATCCAGGTGAAATCAGACTGTGCCAGTCAGAGCAGAGTGTTTGTGGACAAAGCACCCTCAGCACTGCTCCCACATGCAGCTCCTAAGGCTCTGCTCCTTTCTGCCTGTCACAAGCACTGGTGCCTCTGTGGTTTGCAAATCTTGCTGCTGCAGTGGCTGCTGGCCAACACCACCAGCTGACTGGGCCATGGGAATCTGCAGAAGCCATCCAAGCTCCCAATTCCTACTCCCCTAGATGGGACAAGATGCCCCTCTGCTCCCTTCATGCTAGGAGCTATGGGCAACCAGTTTCTGACCTGTTCACAAGCATCACAGGCCACAAACAACTTTATGCTGAAGCAGAAAGCTTTAAGCTGAGACCAAAGCCTCCAAAACACATGAAGGGTTAAGTGCCAAAAGATAAAAATAGCACAAACCACTGTCTAGGAGGGAACAAGTTTTTATAGGACCCCTGAGCAAATGCTCTGATTCGCCTCACCCCTGTCCAGGGATCAGCCCCTGCAGTCAAAGGCAGGTTTTCTGGTGAGACTGGACAGGGAGCTCAGTAAAAGCAGAGCCACCCTCTCTGCTCATGTTCTGCCAGCCACTGGTTCAAGAGGCTCCTGTGGGCACAGAAGCCACGGCACTCACACCCTAACAGGGCTTGTTTCTCCTGAGAGAATCCCAGCCCTGCCTTCCCAGTGCAGATGTAAAATCAAGTACAAACAGGAGCAGATAGGGTTATTTTTGTAAGCAGAGCACTGACTGACCCAGCAGGCAGAGAGCTACTGAAAGGAAGCAACTGAGAGGGGAGGAGAAAATCAGCAGGGGTCAGAAACAGGCCTGGGTGGAAGTGAGAAACCTCTGTTTCTGGGGTTTTTTTAGAAGGATGGGAATGGAAACACACAGTAAACTGAGTGAGCCAAGCATTACCTCCCACAGGTTTTATCACCTGACACTTGAAGTCATCTGACCCAGGTAAAAGAAGACTGCAGCTGTCAAAAATACAAGAGTGCAGTTTCCCAACCCATTGTTCCTATAGTAAGGCTTACTTCTACCCACAAGTACTTGGGCCTCTGATTTCCCTGGCTCCTGTGCAAGGTTTTTGAAATGCCTGCTGAATTTAGGGTTTGTGGAGTCTACCGTAAGATCCAGAGGAGAATAACTGCAGAGCAAATGCCTGGTCTCACTGAACATCCACAACTTGCACTTTATGCAGTTTGTGGCTTTTCACTGTTCCAGCCCTCCTTGCACACCCATATTTCCAATAATCACACACAACTTTACTCCACAGCCTTCTACTTCTAGTAGCTCCAGACAATAAAAATGAATGAACACCACCATTGAGTTAAAGAGCATTTTAGTTTAACCACAACCCTCAGAATATGTAGTGGTGTGGATGAACACTTTTCAATGTCAGGAGGCAGTAATGGAATCTAGACTGGCACAATGAAGCAGGGAAGGTAATGCAATCACTCCCTGCTGGATTCAGAGTTCAGCTCCCATGACTCATATACTCACACAAGTACAGAAGAAGTCAAAGGTCCCAGCTAACAATTGCATTAGGCACATTCTGACATGTGGAGAGAGGATTTCTATCAATGCTCAGGAGAGAGAAGGTGAGGACTCAGCATTCACACAGAGATGTGCCAGCCCCCAGCTCCAGCCAAGCACAAGGGTCAGGTACTGCTCCATTATAAAATATGTGCCTGGATTTCACTGAGGCCACTGACTGTGCCAGGGAAAACCCAAACACCATCTTAGCAACTGCAGAGGAGGAAGTTCCAATCCCACCAGCAGCTTTCATCGCCTCCTGAGCTCCCCCGAGGAACTATCCTAAATTAGATATCCATTCCCCCACAGGGAGCAGCTTTTGTAGATACTGGCACGTAATTCACACAACAAAAGGGGCAGTCAGCTTGTCATCATCTGTAAGCTCTGGGAAACTGCATGTGATCCGCTGACAGGAGCTGCAAGGAGCTCCAAGGATAGGACAAGAGTAATTTTTAGAAGATGTTAAACCTCTTATCACACACCATTCAAACACAACTGTTTCAGGTGAGTACCAGTTACAGCTCCCAGGGAATGGCATAGCACAGATTTAACAATAAGTAAATGCTGGAGAAAAGCAATGTACAAGCAATTCTCTCTTAATGTTCCTGCCATGTACAAGTCAGTGCCCTGGTCTCTCCCTGATACTCAACAGGGAATTGAGTGGAGTACAGTGTGTGGAGGCTCCCTCATGGAGACCCACCGTGGATGCCTTAGAAGCAGAGCCCTCTGCTCCCTGAGGAGTTCAGTGGCATGAATAAACACTCAGGGAAGGTAGTGTGGGCCACTGCCAACCCAGGAAGGAAAAGGTCTCTCCAAGCCCCTCGGGGAGTGCCAGGCTTTGGGGCAGTGGCCCTGCCTGGGACACTCACGCAGTGCCACTTGAGGGCCCAGAGCAGAGGCTCCCAGCCCTGCAGCACTGCCTGAACCATGTGGGCAGGGCTGGCAGCTTGGCTTGGGTTACACTGCAATCCAGAACACCTGGCACAGGCAGCTGGTCCTTTTCTCTTGTCCTCTGCACAGACTCTTTCCTGATCTGAATGTCTGGACAATCATTCCTTGATAGTCAGTGAAACACTCCTGCTGTGACATTATTCAACAAAACCCCAGCAATAACTGATTAACAGGGGACAAAGTCTCTTCCCTTTGTCAGGCTATCCTGGGACTTCATGCCCCACAGAAACTCACAGGATCATGGAGATCAAGAGCTGTGAAACCTGGTAATCTTTGCTCTCTGCTTAGTCCCTGCTATTGCCAGCAGTTGGTACTTGATGATTTAAGATTGCCTGGGTGGCCTTCACATGTATTTTAAAAACACACAAATATTTAGCTTGTTCTAAATCCAACTTATGTCTCAGAATTCTCCTTGGCCAAGAATACAGAGACCTTGTCAGAAACACAATTAGGGCTTCAAAAACTTGCAGGGAACAGCCAGGTACCCAGAGAGGTCATGCTGTACTTGTTGAGACCGCTCCCTACATCCTCCCCGGAGCAATGCTCTGGTAGCACGGCTGAGGGCCAAGAATAACAGGATATTCCAGCTGTAATAACCAGTACTCCTGATGGACTGGGATTACACTCCTTTTACCCTAATACACAGTGTTGAAGCAACTTGAGAAGTTTCCATCACCAGATACAACTGACAAAATCCATGGAGACTGTGTGTTAAAGAGCTCTGGTTCCTGCCTTTGGGTTTGAGCAAAACAAACAAAAACCAGTGCATTCATCATTTATGGAGGAGGCATTTATCAACCAAATCAGTAGAGAACAGCACTCTGCTAGGTACAAGAAAGATCTGCCTATCCTGCCTAATAATCATATGGTTGGGTTTCCTTGGTTTACAAAATACACTGATCAAAACAGCTTGGCATGTGAAGAACAACACTTACACTTACCTCGTTATTGTGTAACTCAAGATCATTCAAAGGACTCGAAATCCCCTGTTCCAGAAAAATCTTGCAACACCTGCACACTCAGAAGAGCCCTGAAATGTGTCCTGAGAGCTCCTGAGAGCCAGCAGTACAGGCTTTGCCCTGGAACCAGCCCTGAAGCTGGGAGCCTCCACTGCACTCACCACTGCATTCAGAGTACACAAAGGGTCTGGGAACAAGGTGTGCTCCCATGTGGCTCCTCCAGACTTTTTCTCAGATTCAATAAAGAAAAACCTCAATCTATCTCCTCCTTCATCTTCCCCTCTACTTTTAAATTAACTGCGTCAAAGGTTGGTATCTACAGGACTAAATGGATGTTGACCTTGATGGCCCTCTTCACCTTGTCTCCAGCACTCTCAGAAAGCCAGCTGCTTTTTATTAATTTTCTCCTTTTTGTCCTTCAGTTCACGTGTAAGAGACCAAGCTGATCTAGTCCCTACATGAATCATTACAATAGCCCTGCATTTCCTCACGTTTGTAAAATCTGCCACTCAATCACAGACTGACTGCCTCAGATAATCTCCACTGTAGCTGAGCACGTCTTGGCACAAGGCAGATCCTTCAAAAGCCAGGGCACACAGTCAGGAGAGGCTTAGAAATTTGAAACACTGCTCTTAGTTCAAGAGTTTGAACTGCATCAGCAAAGCAAATGCAAACAATGTGGGGACTAGAGAGCAGGAAAGATTATTTAGTCTCTCTGGAAAAAGAGCCTTTGGGGTAATCACATTCAAAATACATTTATCTAGATTTGGGTGTAAATAGACATGGGGTGAGTTGATATGGAATAACACGGTGAGCCCTGCATTCAAAGGCAGGCATGAAAACTTCAAGCCAAAAAAACCACTCCTGCCTACTGCTCTTGCTGGACTATCATTGTCAGAAGATGACAGCAAACCACAAGAATTTGTGTCTAAGAACACTATGGCTTATATTCCATCTATTTTTTAAGTTTCACAAATTGAGGAGAGAGATATGGTATCAGGAATTTTGGGGGGGTCAGAGGAAAGCCTAATTGACACAGTGAATAAAGTATAGGGTACATGGAATACAGCAGTTTTGTGGGGCTCATGAATCCATCATGCTCTCACTTGACATCTAGACAGCATAAATTGTCATGCTAATCCTTTAGCAACAGTTAAACAATATGTGGCTGAATCTATAGTTAACATTGTGCTTAACTCCATATAAGGTTCCTCATATTCTGCTGTGCTGCTCTGTTGTCCCCTCTGCAGCATGCCAAGGAACAAAGCCATGGTTCTTGCCTAACTGCAGGAAAAAGAACTGATATGAAAAGACCCATATAAATGTCCCAAGATTTTAAAATAATGTAGCATATCCATCCAAAACCACTTCCATAGTGCACTATAATAATCCTTAAATTAAGGCTGGGAATGGACCTAGTTCTTCCAAAAATCATCAGAAACTCTGTGTTTAAGGTGCTTTATAATATCAATCACTGTCTGACAGGTAGTTTTTCCTCATAAAGAAAACTGATACCTCAAAGTGATGATAAATTTGTCTCGGTTTAGGTGAGGGCAGGTAGTCTGTATGTACATCTGTCAGAAATCCTGCTTTTATCTCTGCAAGTAGCAATTAAGTGTGCATTTGGGGCTCTGCCACCCAAGTGAGGGGTCTGGATGCTGCAGGTCTCCCAAGCAACTGAAGGCTGATTGTCACAAATGACTGTGGTGAAGAAAGAGGTCATTTGTGGATGTCATCCTGCAAAAGTGCTATTTCTGCACAGTTTTGCTGCACAAAATCACTTACACCAGAGCTAACATTATGCCCATTGATCACAACCACATCATAAAATTGTAGATGCCTCGCCCAAAGAGAGAGCTGCATTAGCGATTTAATAATGGTATGCCTTCTGCATTCAGCAAACTTCTCTTGATATATCTAATCAGCACTAATTTAAATGCAGGATAATTAACAGATACACTCACGGATGAGAGCTGAAATGATCCCTGAAAATGTAACCACTTGATGTCTTGTGGCATGCACTAGTATTTGGAGTCCTGCTAAGACAGAACGGACTTAGGGCAGCAGAGGCAAAATCTTATCATGGGCACCAAAAAAAAAATTTTAAAAACACATGTGCATTTCAGAGCAGACTAGAATCAAACATTTGAGTGTTTTGCCCTTCAGCAGAAGACCAAAACAGTAAATACCACTTTTATCTTCTTTTTCCCATGTTTTGTCTATAAATAAGCCAGCATGTTGGCATATTAACTCTCCGGATATTTACCATCAACATATAAGTACCTCTTGGTGTCGTTTCCAGACTTTGTATGTGGTGACCCACCAAAGCACAAATAGCCCAGAAATATCTGTCTGCAGACTGTCAAAGCATGTCCATGTGAGAGCAATAAACCTGAATCACAGTCAACATGCTCAAACTGTGTTTGACTTACTTGCCAGGCTCTTGGGACTCAGGCAGATCCCAATTTCTTTGCTCGAGTAAACACCTCCTGGCAGTCTGTGACAGTTTTTTCTCAGCAAGGAGAGTAGTTCTGCAGGCTCCAACTTTTTTCCCCTCAAACATTCTCAAAAACTCATGAAGCAGTCATTGAATCAGTGGTTTGCACATGTGACAGACGCTAAGAGTGCCTCAGTTACTGCAAAATGCTTGGTACAAATCCCATGGGAGAGGGACAGAGTGGGCTGAAGAGCCCCAGGAGAGGTGGCTCTGTCCTGTACTAAGGCCAGGAGCAGACTGGAGCTGCCTCTGCATGACATCCCCCACATGTGAGTGTACCTGACCTGAAAAGCACCCAGGGCTGGACAGCAGCACTGAGGGCAGGGGTGATGTCCCAGCTCTCAGCACTCAGCAGCTCCAGGTCAGAACTGCCCCAAGGAGGCCTCCCAGCTTCTGCCTTCCAGGCTCTGGTGCTCCCCTCTCTCCCAGGGCAGGCAGGAGGAGCTCACTGCAGAAGCAGCCACAGGAAGCAGAGCAGAGGTGGCCTGGCCAGGCAGGCAGGAGGAGCACCAGCATCTGGGGAGAAACAAGCACGAACCCACACAGCCTCTGCTCTGGGAAACGGGGAGTCACCCGCTTTAAAAACAAGAAATACCTCATGAAAATGAATCATAACCTTCTGTGACAAGGGAGGGTCACACCAGAACAATCACCTCAGCTGAGCTGAGCAGCTCTGCATGCCTGGTAGGGTGAAATTAAAGGTTCCTGACACCATGGCCCCTGTGAGGGGGTTAAGACAAAATTTCTTTCACTACCCTTGCATTCTACTGGCACTCAATTAAATACAGTGAGGAAAACAAAGACACAGAGCCAGTGCTGCATGAAAATAAAAATGAAAGTGAAATTAAATTTGGGATCACAACCATTCCTGTAATATTGCTGTGAGAGCATGGTTCTTCTGTCTAGTGTACTTAAGTTATGCCTCTCAGTATCACTGACTGTGAACCTGACAATGTTCCACACAACAGGGAACCAAAGAGGAAGAGGTGACATTTTATAAATATTGATGTCAAAGCTGACTTGT
This sequence comes from Pycnonotus jocosus, assembly GCA_013400435.1. NCBI lineage: Eukaryota > Metazoa > Chordata > Aves > Passeriformes > Pycnonotidae > Pycnonotus > Pycnonotus jocosus. The sequence goes on along the minus strand of VWYP01030531.1, from coordinate 149,062 downwards.
TAGACTGTCACCAAGTTATAATATCCATGTTCTTAGTGACATTGTTACCTTCTGGCAAACAGTTTGTCCTTATAGTGAGTACTACTAATATGTAATTAAGTTCATATAAACTAAGGAAGAAAATGACATACTATTTTGATTCACCTCTTGAAAGTACCCCCGGGCATTTTTAAACATGAAGAATGTCCACAGTTAGGATTTTTATAAAATACACTTTAATCTTGCACTCTGTAGCTATTTAATGATTTTGCCAGTAGCAATTTCTTATTGCATCTCCTCTTTTATTCAAAGCTTACCTACTGCAATGAGTTTTTATAAAGAAACACATTAATTAAATACGTCTTGGCTTCACCAGCCTAGGAAAAGACTATTAATCATTTCACAGCACAAAAACAACATAATAGCTGCTATTGCTCACGGGCACCTCACACAAACTGACTCCTGCTGCATGATGTAATGGCCTCCAACAACCCTGAGCACACAAAGAGGCTTTCTCCCACCAGCCACTCACTCACCTCACCTCCTGTAAAGCAGCTGATGCATTTGAGAGATGCTATGGGATATTTTTTTCCTTTTCTTACAACACTATAACAACATCTAGTGAAATATATCTGTAGTGCCCACCCTGCCACTGGACATAGGGAGGGCACTATAGTTTGAGTGGGTGGGATTGTCGGTCTCCTCCCACCAAATCCTCCCGAGTAGCTGTCAGAGAGGACTCAGTGCTAAAGAGGACATGCAGGGTCACTGAAAGACAGTATTTTCAAGGGGAAAAAGAAAAAAAAAAAAAAAGATGGTTTCGTATCACACACCCGAGGCACAACTTCATTCCCAGTTTTCTAAGGTCACTCCTGAGCTGGACTTCAGTCAGAATGAAAAGATGCTTCATGTGCATTTCACGGATCGTTGTCACAAACTCTGTTAATATTTTATTGTGTGAGAAAGGTAGAAAAGAAGTTGTGGCTTACAAATGAAACAAGTAAATTATTCCTTGACCTTGACTAGATTTTTATTTTTTTTAATCTAGTCAGTATGTTGACAATATGTGCTAGGCAGCAAATATTTTCCATGGAAAATGTTTCTTTGATACCCTACTTGTACGTTCATTAATCACAGGTCACCCTCAGAGGCGCAAACTTCATATTTTACAAACATCTAAAAAATCAAAACATTTAGAGTGACTCTGATCATTAGACATTTATTTTACCTAACACAGCTAAGGGTATTCAGATTAATGTTCAGATCTGCCTAGTGTGCTTTTGGGGGGGTTGAGGGGGATGAGACTCTAGCTACTAACCTCAATTGCCCTCTGTGCAATAGGTTATCTATTCAAGTCTGAACTGGTCGACTTTTCTCTTCATCAGAGGCCCCATTAACTGAGCTGACACTGACTCCATCCCTCACTTTTCTGCTCTTTCATGGTGAATCAATGCAGGAATGCAGGAAACCACAGGTGTCCCAGGTCTTCTCTAACCCTTCTTTACCACCAATGGCCTCTTCCACACACTCCTGCCCTTCAGCCTCTCTGTTCCCAACTCCTTTTTCCTTCTCCTGCTTAACACATGTTAAGTGCTCTTTCCAGTACCTGTCCCACTGCTTTCATACCTGTCCTACTGCTGTTGCAAGCTATATTTAGGGGTATATTTGATAAGGAACTTAGTAAAAATTCCTTTTCAACAACTGGCTTGCTCTGGAATTTCAGCAAAAGGAAAGGCACTGGGAGGTCACAGGGAGATGCTGCCAGACAGGGCAACCTGCGAGCTGGAGGAAGGGAGCAGCTGGGACAGAGCAAAGTGTGATCTATCAGAGCAAGGTGGGAAATGAGGCTGGGAAAGGTGTGAGTTGAATGCTAACAGCCTGAATGCTTAGCTCAGGCCCTCTCCTGTCTTCTGCTGTGGCTCCACCAAATCCTCTCCTCTTTCCATCCCTGGTTGTCGCTAAGCCAGCAGCTAAAGCCCAGTGAGTAACAACTTCACCCTGTGGTATGTCTCTGCACAGCTTCCATGAAGGGGTGAAAATCCCATATTAGCTGTTTGGACACACTATTTCGGAAATATAGTCCTGCAGGATCTAGAATATTCCTCAGGGTTTTTCTTGACAGCCCCTCCTGCCCCGTGTCCCTTCCCAAAGAGATGCTCCAGTTCTCATTTTATAAAACTAGTATTTGAGACACAGTGACCTCAAACAGGTCACTTTCAGGGTGCATGGGGCAGGAGAGACAAACTAACCCATGTCCCTAATCATACAAACCACAAGCCATCTTTCCTCTTCTGTTCAAGATAAATTCCCTTCACAGCTTCCAAATCAGAGGTGTAATTGATATATTTGATAAATATCCATAAGTGGGGGTAATTGATACATCCCATTAAAAAAAAGAACAACATGTCTCCTCAGAATTAGTAAGATGTACAAACAGAGGAGCTAAAAGAGAAAAGGTTTACTTATAAAGTTAATATGAGACCGGAGGGGGTACTTTTTGTGCTTACCTTCAGCACTGTGATATTCCATGCAAAACTCTCAATGGCTTTGCTTAATTTTCTTCCTTTCAAACCTTCTTTCGTCCCAAGGTTATGAAGCTCTTCATGGAATTCCATTCCTAAAAGCACAGATTGCCACATCACTCAATGCACAATTGATTTTCCCTATTAAAATGCTGAGTGAGCATTTTCAGTCTTACAGCTGGGACTTCCTACAACCTCCTTCTGTGCTTTCCTCCCTTCCTTTTCTTTTTATGACTCCATCCTGGGAGAACATTTTCCAGAACAAAGGTGCCATGTACAGTTTTGGGACTGTGCTTCCACTTGGTTTGTGGCTCTCCTTGCCAGTGCTGGGTTCCACACAGGCACTGCATAGACACTCCTCCAGCACTTCTGCCTGCAGCCTGCACTGCTGCCAATACTGCGACAAAAGGCAATCGCTTGTTACTCTCCTTGAGTGGATGATTTTGCACCTCGGAGGGCTGGCTGGCACATGTGGAAGATACCTGTTCAGCACAGCAAATGCAGGCTCCAATGCACATTTCCTCATTAATCTTCATCAGTCATACAGAAAAGCCCTTGTACTCCACAACCATAAATTACATCAGAAGCCCGTAACTCGAATCACAGGACTGCGACTCCCACAGCATGGAGAACTGAGACTTCCAACCACAGCCCTGTTGCATTTCATTGCTAGTTTGCTATTGGAAGATGAGCCTTCAGGAGGGATGCTCATGTACATCCAGGTGAAAAATGCTACATTAGTCACAAACTGTAAGTAAATAATGACACATTATTTCCCATCTTCCACCCAGAACTGCTCAATAGAGATGGATTACCTGCTTTCTGGCACTGAACAATCTTGTCATGGGTGGTGTCTGCCGTCTCAATAAGAACCCTGCTCTCTTGAATCATCTGAAAAAAGAAAATTAAAAAATCAGCATTACTAGGGTTTCCTGCAACATCTAACACACAGAAAGCACATAGGTTGAAATGGGAGAGGTGGTCTCCTCTGAGAGCAATACGATAAATATTGGATCCTTCCTTCCTTCCTATGGGAGCCTCCCAGATCTGTATCAAGCTAAGCATCAGTTGCTCTGAAAATGCTTTGCTCCAAAAGTTAATGAAGAGCTGTTTTACATCCATGAGACATCACTGCAAACGATATAAAGGAAACACAAGTGATTTCAGAAGAAAACAGATTTAGCAGACAAACTTCATTCTATGTTCAACTAAGCCCTTTCTAACTGGTATTTTCTTAAAAGGAGAAGTATAGTCCTCGACATAGGTGGTTATTAAAAATGTTACCAAACCATGAATAGAGCTGATTTCCAGAGGTATTTAAGTCTGTGCTGGATTTTATTCTATACAACAGTTCAGACACCTATAGTAGTTCTTGAGTTTCTCCTCTGAGAAACTGAGATCCAAATCCAATCCTACCCTCATCATTTCTGTTGAAGCTTAACAGAAAAGACAACACCATAAAAAATATTTTTTAAAAAAATCCACCTATAACCAAACAACCCAAAAGCTGCAGTTTCAACAAGCTTACTCACAAGTTTCATGACACGTCCCTACTTGGACATCTTCCTAGAACAGCCCATTAACAGCAAACAAATGAAGGCTCCATTACCTGACAAGCTTCCTGAGCCTCCCTACATGCAAATACTATTCTCCTTTGATGGTAACAAGCCTCCAAAACCTCTCAGAAGCCCAGACAAACAAGAATATTGTTTCATTGTTCTGTTTTGTGAAATTGCAAAAGGTGGTACATACATCTGTTACAGAAGGCAAGAACATGCTGTATAACAAACTGTGCCTGAGAATAACCTCACTGTCCTGGGATGTTCACCACAAACCTCAATCAAACCTGAACAGCACGAGAGCAGTGCCAACCAGAAATGAAGCAAACTGAAGAGTGACTGCCTAATGTTACACCCTGAAACTACAGAAGCCACCACCTGAAAGCTTTGCCAAAATGCTGCAACTGCTAAATATGAAAACCCAAGTAGTAGGTTTCGATGATTTTATTGGAAGACAGCATAACAGTAATAAATTAGCACTTGCAAATTAGCACATCTTACTGTTTTAATTAGACACAAGGAATGAGAGACGCTTCCACTTGTCACATTCAAACTTCCAAATTCTGGAGGAATTTAGATCCAAATTTTGCTCCTCATCCCATCTTTATTTCTAATTAAATGTACTGAGGCTGTATTTAATAAAAATACCTATGCCTTTCCTTTAATATAAAGAACAACACATGGAAACAAAATCCATTGTCAGCTTCACAGGCAGAGTGAAAAAAGCCTAATATACCTAGAGAGAGCAAAATTGTTTTTTAACAGAACAAGCCCAGTGAATACACCTGAGATTTAAATTACCTTCGATAGTGTCCTTTGCCTTTCATTCTTATTACTTACTTGTTCATGCATCACATTCATTTTTTTCCTCTTTGATATTTTCACTTGTCATCTAGAAAAAATATGACAATTTTTACTAATTCTCTGGCTTTTCTGTACCACGGCACATAATCCTTTTGTGCTAAAGTTCTGACGACTTCAGCTGACAACTACAACTGCTGAAGGCTGGTCTGAGCAGTGAAGACAGTACAAGCCCCCAAAATCCTGCCAGTCACTAAAGAGGCAGCCAGAGGCCAAATGTGCACCTCTTGCACATGCAGAGCTGGGGCCTGTGAGGCAGTGCCTGTACTGCCCAGTCCAGCCAGGTGATCCCAGCATCTCCATGGCTCCTGCAGCCCATGTAGCCATCACCCTGGGCTTGGGTCCCCACTGGGTCTGTGCCTGCCCTTCCTACCCAGCAGCAGGGTTTTCCCCATGAGATCAGCTGCAGATATGCTGGTACAGGACAGCCAATGTGTCAGACCCTCCTGTGCTCAGATCCCTCAGGCAGAACACAACTTGTGAGGGTTTCATATAGACACATGCATATATACACACATACATACATACACAGCCACAGGAAATTAACCTACCACGCACAAAAAAAGCAGACTTGAGAATCATGCAACTGCTGGACCCACTCCCAGGAGCTTCTGGTATGACTGATTAAGGATTCTCAGACATGAAGGTATTCTATTCATTTTTTAGCAGGAAAGTAGCATTAGGATGTCAATCTTCCCTTACCGCAGAGTAGGTAGACCAACCCTCCACTCCTTTGATGCTGACATCAAAGTCTCACTGCTCTCAGCTCAGCAGGAACAAACAATTAAAAAAAGATCATGTAGCAGAATTTAACCTGTTCCCATCTTCTTGCTCAGCAGTAATCATGACAAAAATAAGCAGCTTTTGTCCCATTACAAATCATGAGAGTGGTTTCAGAGTTCCTCATCTCACTGACTGGGGTTAAGGGACAACCTCAGTTCATCACCTGGCATCCTCCCTCACACATTCTTCTAGGAATTAATGCACTAGGTAGAAATAATGGGACCTAAGCCAGTTATAAGATTTTGGTTGGCCTATGGCACCTTTACCAGCTCTGATAACACAGTGTGCAGGACCCTGTATCCCTACATGACAGGCCAGACTCTGCCCCCAACAAGAGCTGGACGTGCAGTTTCAGAGGGCACGAGATTCTGCTTCCTAACACTGCTGTAAAACATAGAAACAACAGGACAGGGCAAGGACAAAGCCTGGGTGTTCACTTGGAAGACCAGACTGATTCAAACAGACAAGAGTACAACAGGCAAGTAACTGCTATCCAGGAATAAAGTTAGAGCATAGAGTCACAGCATCTAGATACACATTTTCTATTTTGTCACTAGTTTTGAAATTAGTCCACGATTTCCCAGTCTGAATCATTCCCTGCTTTTCCAGCTGCTATCACATCTGAAACCCTGCTCGAGGATGTCACCTACTTCTTCTAGAAGTGACAAGAACGAGAAGCCCTAAAAACACAACATGGAAGACACTGAGATCTTCTGCTGGGAAGGTAACCCCATAAATCACAGGACACCCTGAGATTTTCAAGCCCAGTTTTGCCAGTAATATATTGAAACCCACCAACCTATCTCAAAAGTGAAGAGCGAGCTTTCTGATGTTTGCAGCATGAATTTCCATGGACCTTTCCTCTGCTCAGATCCACCCTGAGCAGCCCTCCAGGCAGCTGTGCAGTCCCAGCCATCTGGCTGGAGCCCATCAGGATGTGTTTAATGCCAGCTCCCACAGGGCAGCTCGCTTCCACGAGCGACTATCACAGAGCAGGAGATGTCCTGCTCCCTCAGGACTCCTGTGTTCCACCAGAGCGTGTTAACTCCTGAATGCTGAGTTTCAAGGGATTTTAACATCCAAGTGACATTTACTGAAAAGCAACCTTTAGAGGATGGATGTTGGTATCTGGATCCACTCAGAGGGAGGAAATTTCTATCAGCTGCTGAAGCTGGCAGGATTTCTTGGGACAACTTACATTTCCCATGTCAGAAAGAAGGTGATAAACTTTACTGATTGATGTGTTTAACACAACTGGAGGGGTGAGGGGGAAATTAGAGAAAAACGAGAATGAAAGCACACAAAACCTGATTCTGGTATATGGAAGTATAAACTTGATTCACCTCAATCCACCTGAAGCTCTCTGTAACAATCATGGTGGATTCTCAAAAAAAGCATAGGAAATAGGAGCTGGCATAAATCCACAAGTTCTCTCCTTATCAGGTATATGAGACCCAGAAAGTGAAACATACCAAAGGTTGAAAACATAACTGACCTGTCTGACTTCAGTGCCTAAGAATAGCATGGAATATCAACTTTAAAATCCCAGGGCTTCATACAAAGAACAATGCTTTATTTTGTCACTTCTGTTAAACTAAATAAATTTTAAGTGAAATTTAAAATATCTGAATACTGAGGGCATCATATTATTCACATGAAATTAACAGGGTTATTTATTGCCTGTACTAAGGGCAGTTTAATCACAGGATCAATACAAACTGAACAAAAGAATGTTCTTTTCACCTTAATGAACTCTTGTGCTAAAGACCAATTTCTTCTTTTCATTGTGAATTATTCTATAAACTGAAAAGGAGAGAGGAAATTAACACAGTAGTCTCACCAAAAAAAAGACAAAAAAAGAGAGGAAAAGCTCCTGGTGGCAAATTAAAGTACCTCTCCTGCTGGAAAGATAAATGAGAAAAGAGGAACAGTTGAAAGAAACCTCTCATAAATACTCCAAAGTTTAGAACAGAAATTGACTGAATATCAGACTAAAATGAAGCTTTCTCTTAGGTGTCTCCTCATGGCAATTGTCTCAATCTCTTCTATGCCTTTCATTGACAATGAAGAGTTTTGCCTGGTTACAAAAACAAAACCACAAAAAAACCCTCAGAAACAAACCAAACCCACCAGCAACCAAAAATAAAAGAGGTTACAGAAACACAACCAATTTAAAAAACAGCCAAAGAGCAAATTGAGGTCATGAAAATTTGAAGAGAATTCCCTTTAACATCGAGTATTTTTTGTACACATCTGGGACAAGAAACAACCAGGCCATAAATTCAGTGTCAGCAAGTTTTGCAAGGAAAAAAAAGATAGGTATGCAGTGCCAGGACATGGGAAAGAATGCTGCTGGCCACCATTCTGTCCCTCACCTTGTCTCTGTCCTAATATAGTTCAAGCCAGATTTCAAGTCTTTTTCTGCAACAGCCCAGCATGAGAAACAGCTGTCAAGAATGATTATGTGAGCTGGAAACACCTGAAACACCTTACTGACACAAACTGGAGAAGAAACTGCATAAAATTCACCTTAGATTCCAACTTCATGCTTTCAGTTAGAAATATTTCTGGGAAAATATGGAAGTATTGTTGCAGGATGTGATCTGTGCATGAAGACCAGTCCTCTACAGAACAACGGGAGCAATGGAGGAAGAGAAAGAGGTCAGTTTTCAATATGCTGATGCTAAAACAGCGTAACTGAAGTACCCAACTTGAACTTCCTTCTCTAAGGAACTTAGAGAACTTAGGGAACTTCTCTGTGTTCTGATTTGACTCTTTTCAGGTTCTGTTTTAGAAGAGGCTAAGGACATGGGCAAACAGAGCAAGAAACTTTGAGAGAAGTGGGTGAGAGGGTTGGAAGAAGAAAGAAACAGAAAGAAACAGGACTTTCCTTAATAAGAAGTGGAAAAAGAAACTGACTTTCCAAGTCTATGTCCAATTTTGGATGGAAAATTCTTTAAAACAAATATAAATTAAAGACAATGTCCATGTGCTGGACTGTGTTTGACGTCAGTGCATTATGACACTTCTTTGGCAATGGATGTTCTGCTCTGCAATATCCCTTGTCTTCAGCTGCTTAGAGAATTGTGAAAAATGTTCCTCTGGGGATGACTTTATCTCAGCTGAGGTATGAATTTCAGTGGAAAAGCTCACAAAAATCTACTTAGTCATTTTGCATTTACATAATAACTGGGGAAAAAGGACTTTCTTCTTGGGAATGTAGTCATGCCTGCACCAAGACAAGCCCAGAAAGACTGAATATGAAAGAACAGCAGACAAAGAACAGTTCACCTCACACACATCTCAGCAGACCTCTGCTAGCATGCATTGACCAATACCCATGTCAACAAAACCACTGCCATTAAATACCTCTACTTATCTCCCAGCAACCTCACAGACGCTTCTTCTCCTCTCAAAAATCCCCAATCCATCTCCATGTTGGCCAGGCTGTTCTTAACTACCCTGCCATCTCTCAGCAGTATCTGCAGCCACCCTGTCCTTCCATAACTGTCTGCTTCAACACAGCAAGATCAGGCTTGAATACAGAGAAAAACATTAAGGTCAACATGAGTTTATATAACAAACAGCTTCATTGTTCAATCTTTCTTACACTTCTTGTTATTTACAATTTGAAAACACATAAAGATAACTTGGACATCTCATTTTTCTTAGAAAAATTTCGGTATGCACACGAGCCAGGAGATTGGGTAAAACCAAGAACATTTATTATCACTTGTTTTTGCTTTTGATTTTCAAATTATTCAATCATTTGGACTTGGAGGAAAATAATGCTTAACCAATAACTGAAGTGCAAAGTGCACAAGTGTCCCTGAGTTCATGCATGCTTGCATCAGCACATGAATATATCATGCAGACACAGTAACCACAATCTGTTTCCAAACAATCCTCAACCAAAAAAATCCTAACTTCACAGGATAACTGTTTGCAATGAATAATTCAACCATCTGTCAGGTCCAGCTGGGCCCCATCCCTTCTCTTCACATGGAATAACTCCTTTTTCAGGTGTGATCAAAGAACACCAGCATTAATTTGACAGGTTGTGAGGCACACTGCACATGCTGCCCACCTGAGCTACCACTGACAAGGGGGAGCACACAGGTAGAGAGGCAGAGTGAAAGCCCTTCCTCACGGGAAAGGAAAGCTCTGAAGAACAACTCTAAAAGGTTACACTGTCCTAGGATGTGTGTGTGAGAAGCAATGACAGCATGACCAGAATCCATTCATCACGCTCTATGTGAATCACCTAAAGCTGGAAATTGAAATTAGCCGTTCTACACTGTATTTCTAATCATTGACACACTTTTCAAAAATGTCTGTGTATTGTCAACAGCCCACCTTATTTTCTTGATTTTGGCAAATCCTATTCCCTGCTCTCCTCTGCAGAAATTCCTATACAACGCAGTATTGTCAATGAAGCCTTTTCCTACATGAGACATGGCCAACAGTACAGCTCCACTAAACCACTGCAATGCCACCATAAAATGAGAGAAACACAGTCCTGACAAATTGTTCCGGTTCCTTAAACAAAGCACATTAAATTTGATTCTAATAAGGTCTCTCTCAAAAGAAAATATTTAATGCAGAGCACAATGGTAAAATTAATTGCCCAGGAAAAAACAAACTGCACAAACAGCTCTTTGTCTATCTCACAGCTGACAAAGGCCAAGCAGGAGGGAACAGACAGTTAATTGTTTTCCAGATCATTGTGGCAGGTTTCTGAGCATTTGCACCTCCATTTCCCTGGACCCTCAACCCTGTTTATGCCCCATTAAGCACACAGGCAGAGTCTATACTTTCCATGGTAAAATAAGGTATATTCAGTTGGCAATTTTCTGTAAGGGGAAAAAATTCTAACACATTAGGGCTTTTTTTTATCAGAAATTATTTTCAAAGCAGGCTTTTTAAAGAATGTGGCACATGTAGTGTTTTCAGAGGTGTGAGGAAGTGTTTGCCCAGCACTCAAACTCGCTGTGCTGTGGGGCCCAGTGAGTGAGGCAGACCTGCAGTCACACTATCAGATTTAGGGTCTAACTTTTTTCCATTTCACTGTAAAAGGAATAAAGTAGTATAGCCTGTTCATACAAGAGACAGGCCAATATAAACAGATTTTATTTTATGCTTTTAAAAATGCTCTTAGGCCTTTTCATTTGAAAAAGTGCTTTGAAGTGAAGAGACATGCAGCAAGCACTTGTGGATTCAGTTCCTTGAAGCTGTATTTATCAACAATATAAAAGGCTGAACTTTAGTATATCTTGAATTAAAATCAATAAATAAGCTAAAATATTTTATATTGCTTTCCGCCAACATCACCTTGTGCTCTCACTTGCACAAAAAAAAAAATTAAAAAGAAATACACCCTAGATTATATGAAGTCATTATATAGCAAGGACAAGCCCCTTGTCACCATTCAAAATGCAAACCCCTTCCCACACTGTGATTTCAAATATCAAGATTGATAGAGACAGTTCATTTATTCAAACACAGAAAAGGCTAAATAGATTTCAATATTCTGCTGCTGGCATTGTCTCAAAAGGCAAACATCCAAAATGTAGCAAAACCACTTATAAAATCCAGCCTTCTTTTTCAGAAGCGAATAGTTTTAGCAAAGGAAGAGGCAGTCACAGCCGAAGTGGGTTAAAAAAAAAAAATCATGTTCTCCTTAACAGAACTGTATCTCAAAACAATCCTTACGTAGGCAAGGCACAAGTCCCTTCTCTCTCTCTCTGATTTTAATCTGTTTGCATGCTCTCTTGACATTCAAGCTACATCTTCCCCCATCGGAGACAAATGTGAGAATAACCATTACTTAAAACAGTTATACAAGTGTTTCTGTCTACATCCAAAAGAGGCCTTTCACCTATTTAAATTGAAAAACTGTTTCCAAAGTACAAGGAGGCCTTGAAAAGTCCCATGTGTCCTCTTCAGTATATAATTACAAAGATAAGAGATGACACATTCATTTTGGTAAAACTCCATTAAGCAGGCCCCCAAAGACAGAAAAATCTCTTATTTATGTGGTATTTGCTCTTTCAGAAAAGCATGAGACCATGTAACAAATCTACCCCAGAAAAGTTCCATCTAAAACAAGGCAATCAACTGGATTTGCAAATCCTTGTTCTGGTATTGTTACAGCTAGCATTTTATTACCATAACTTAATCACTTCCAAGTAATAGAAACTATTCTGGAAGCAACCCAGGGGTTATTTCAATGTACTTTTAGTATCTCTGTCTTAATCAACATCAGTGTCTTCCCCCACCCCACAAGCTGATTTTTCCTTGAAAGGTGTGTTATAAGGGCAAAAAAGGAGATGGGAAGGAGGTGGGCATTTGGCACATTGAACAGTCGGTCAAAGCTGCAATCACTTTGCAACACATCAGGGTCTCTGGAAGCAATTCGACACTCCCAGCATTATTCATCATTTTATTCCTTATGAACGCAAGCTGCAGAAAAAACTGCTGTCCTCTGAACACGAGTGGTGATTCAGTCTGGCTGCCACGGTGCAGTGCTTAAGTCAGGCTTGGCAGAGCTGTGCATCTTGCTCTCGGTTGCTGCAGACTGCCAAGAAGGTCGGGAAGCAGCGGGGCCCCCCACGGCCCAAGAGGCACAGTGTGACAGCAACTTCTGCTGCTGGGAGTCACGCACAGCTGTTGCTCAGTCACCCACAGCAGTGACATATGTCATACAAGGAGCAGCAGCACTCATCTGGAACGATTCCAGTTCGTGTCTCTACATTCGTGTAAGCACTCCTGTACCATACTGAGCTCTCCTTCCCCATGTAGGTAATGGGCATTTTAACCTTCCCTTCCAACCCTGCCGTGCCCTCCCCAAGAGCAGCACTGACTTCATCTTTTTTTTACAGGGACAGGGGCAGTACTTAGCAGTGCTGCTGCAAAATGTAGGGAAGGGGAAGGCTCAGCTTTGCCTGGGAACTCCCGTGCTGCAGCTCCCTATCTGCTGGCCTTGTGCTCTGCTGCGGGGAGGCCAGCAAAGGGCAGCACACAAATCTTGCTGCTTCCCAAGGACAAGGACTAACAGTGCCAGCACAGGCTGAATTGACGCTAGGTTTTTTAAATAAAGTCCTTTTCAAATGCCAACCTGTACTAGCTACAACCGCGTTTAAAAAAGGAAACAACTACAAAAAGCCCAGTGTGGCATTGTGGTGATTAAAGGCGAACTTTGCAGAGCCAAAGTTGTTTGAAGTCATTTGAAAAGCTTTGTTTATTTAACCGGAACATTTGGGCGTGTGAAAGCCCGCGGGCACAGCCTGCCCCATTCAGAACAGCGGGGAAAGGCAGGGATAGCAGTGCTGAAGTGCTTACCAGGTCGTACGCTGCCAGGACCTTTTTCTGCACGTCGGGCACGGTCCCCAGAGGCTCCAGGTAAGGAAAGGTGTCCCTCATGCAGAGCGCCACCGAGGGCGCGTTGTCGCTGCTGACGAGGCGTGAGGAGAGGGTCAGGATGCACTGCTTGAGGCTGGCGATGGGCGGCAGCCCGCACAGCTCCTTCACCGACACCATGGCGTTCTGGGGAGGGACACAAACACTCAGCACAGACACTCACCACCCCCTGCCTGCCATCACCCTGACAGCCCTTTCTTCTTCTCCCCTCTGATGGCAGGCAGTGCTATCCCACTGCTCACCATCCCCGGGCCCTCCATGGACTACGGGATTCCATCTCACGCAGGAATTCCCTGCCAGCCCCACTCTCTGTCCCAAAGCCTGCTCCAGCTTTCTCCCAGGCTCAGGCATCCCAAGTGTCAGCTCCTCAGCTACTTTGCATTGCAAATCCAGCCCTAACAGGGACAAGTTCTGGTCCCCAGCATATTAAGCCATCAGCCTAAAAAGCTGTTTCTCTTCCTAACTGCTTAGACTCCAATCACTTTTGATGGTGTAATCACTTTGTTCTCCCATCATTATCATCCTCCAGCAAGAACAAGTTTGACAGACCTAGCATTTCCCATGGGAAAGGCAAGCAGGAAAAACTCACTTTGTTTTCAGCCTTACATTATCACATCATAAAGATACACAAACACTCTTTCCCCTTCATAGGTCACATGTAAGGAAATCAATACTGGATATACAGGTCAAACCAAACTGACATGCAAGGACTTATTTATTTATCAGGTCAGAGGATATACAGCTGACATGTGCCCATCATTTAGCTTCTTGAGATGTACAAGGAGTGACTAAGATGCACAAAACCCAAGTAAGAGTATGATAACAATGCATAGCTTGCAAATGTTTCTCCCAAAACTTGTTGAAAAAAACCCAATAATCAGACAATGCCTGGCTAAGTTTTTATCACTAATTAAATATGAGTGCATGCAGTTAAATCCAAAACTGTGTCTTTACACAGCATTCCTCAAAACATGATCTTTCACTGAACTTTTGCTTAGAAGGCACATTAATACTGTTTCTGAGTCAAATTCAGAGTATTTTCATTTATATAGTTCGTATATAGTGCCTGACCTAGACAGAAGGTGGAGTCAGCAGTTCAAACTAATTACTTTCAAGGCCTGAAGGAAAGGAAAGGCTGGGAAGAGTTTCCCATTCTTAAAAATATGCTGAGACTATTCCTTTGAGAGTGATTTAAAGCTTATGTCATTTTGTAAACTTTTCCAGCTGTCAACATTTCATTTGCTTTAGACTCCATCCAGAAGAGTGGGGTCAATGAAGTGGTACGTGTTTTTGTCCTGTTTTCAAGAGAAAAAAAAAATGAACTGTTTCTGTGTCTTTACCAAGGAGACAGCAACAGCTGATTCCAGCTATTTATTAAGGAAAACTCATTGTTTAATGCTACTCAGTTTTGTTTCTAGGCAGTGTCTGAAGCTCTGAATTGAGCTGTCCTTTAATCAACCTCCAGTCGCTCTCACCACAGAAGAGAGCACTGGTGATGTTCTTGTTTGCCTTTGCTGCCACTTCACATCCTGCCAGCCACCACGGTCCAAGCCAAGCACTTGTGACAGTGCTGTGCACCTGGGCCCTGATGCTGCTGGCCACAGCAGGCTCTGCTGCATGCACAGAATCACAGAATCACAGAATGTGTAGGTTGGAAGAGACCTTCAAGATCATCGAGTCCAACCCAGCCCTATCACCTCAGCAGCATGGGTGCAGGGACAGTGCCAGGGGACCCTCTGAGCCGAGACATGGCACTGGTGTCTGTGCCAGCCCTCAACCAGCCCAGACAAAACAGCTACTCAGCAGGGAGGAAACTGCAATCCAAGTGGCATTCAGTGCCTGTGCTGAACATCTGCAGCCCTGGGGCAAACAGTGGCAACACACACTCAGGAAAACATGCTGCTCGTTGCACAGGGGGTTTCTTTGGAGTACACAAGACCTTAATGACACATCCACTGACTGCTTCTTATACCCAGCCAAAGAAAATTAGGAGCATTTAATTACATTAAATTAGTGAACCAAAAGCTTGTTGATGTTTTCTAGAACCAAGGAGGAATTAATGTATTTGGGCCCAGAGGCAGGGGACACAAATGTACCCTCAATTCTGCTTTCTCAGGAAAAAAAATCAACCAGTAAAACACGTTTGGAGAGGGCATACTGATTTTTAGAATATTTTCACCTATTCCTACGTTTGCTTGTTAATTAGCACCTCTAACTATCAGCCTCCCAATGTCCATTTAAAGGTTGACAAGAGCTGTGGGTTTGAAGTTTCACCGGCTTCCACTAGCTTCAGCAAGCCTGCCCTAGCAGCAGCTCACAGTGACCAGGACTTTCACTTCCACATTCAGGACACACCAACACACACAATGGAAGTCTCATACCTGCATATTTTCTCTCATGTCAGTGGCCTCTCGCAAGGGATGCACTGCCAGCTTAAAGATGTCATCGATAGTCTTGAGACCAGTGTTCCTCAGCATGGTGTACTCCCTTGCTTTCTTCCCTATCCTCACTGAGAGGCTGCGCTTTTGTGCCTTCCCACCTCCACTTCGGTTGGTTATTGCAATGTGCACAAAGAGGGTAACGTGCTCCATGATATCACCAACAAAGGAGCGCAGTGGGATGTGCCTGTACCCGGGCTGTAAGCACTCCAGTGGGATGGTGTACTGTCCTATGAACTCATCCCCAATGTAGTCGTCATCCAAAACAACAAAGCGGATCATGGCCAGCTCCGGTAGATTGATCTGGAACTCAAAGCTTTCATCAAAAATAGGGTTATCACTGTTTTGCTGCACAGTTTTAGTTCTTTGTTCGGTGCAGTCTGCAGGGATCCCGTGTATTTCTATGCAGACATAGGGGTCTATGACATCCCCTTTTGCACATGCACCCTTGGGCTTTGGAAAATTCTGACCACTGATAATTTTGACGTGTAGGACCTGGGGGGAGACCCCCGGCACAATACCCTTGGTATTTGCGCTGAAGTAAGACACTTCGTCACGCATCACCGAAGGCCTGAGAACGTACCCGCATCCCCCGTTCTGTAGGAACCAACCAGTGTGTAGGTCCATCATGGGCCCCGGGGTCTGATAGTTCATTGCCACTATCTGGCAACCACAGTTCCAAAAATCTTGAGGATTTAAGTTACTGGAGTCTATCCTCATAGCACTCGGGTACACCCTGGACAGAAACTTTTTGTTGTAGTTAACAAAATCTTCAGGGTATTCATTTGCAATCCGACTGGCTTCTGCCTCGCTGAAGGAGCACATTTCCCAATAATTTTGAGATTTCATGGATGTCTCAAAGTCTTTGTACTGGACAGATTTGCATAGGGACACCAAGTCAGACAACTCCCTGCAGAGCCAGATCAGCTTCGGTTCCCTTGAGAAGTCCTCTGACAGTCTTCGGGATATTTCAGCCTCTTCATCTTCATCTGTGACCTCTCCTTCTAATACATCCTGGTTGCAAGGCAGTTTCTTCCCCTTCACAATGATCTTCATTTTCAGTTTCTCAGGTGATGGGAGGTAGGCTTCTGAGGACAAAGGCGCCTCTGTGTACAGTTTGTTTCCAAAGATTCTTTTCATGTGTTGCACCACCACCTTCTGCTGCTGCACAGAGCAGTGGTTCCCCAAGCAGAGAATAAGAGGGTATTCTGAGGCAAAGAAGGCCAATTTGTTTATTACTTCGATGACATTTCGGAAGGCAAGTGGCGATGTCATGTTGTTGCGGTTACAGATAATGGGTTCATTATCCGGGCCGTCACAGACGTCCAGTTCAATGCTCCGGCAGCTCATCTTTAAAGCTCTGACATAACCATTGATATCAGCCGGCCCTCTGAGCTGGTCTTCTATTAGATATGTATTGTGGGATGCATTGATGTAGTAATGTGACAAAGGCTGTGTCATGTCTTGGACAATTTTTTTGTGCTCTGGGTCAAAAATATCACATTCTGAGGACAATAAGTATTGAGTAAATCCGTCGATTGCAAGAAAACCTTTCAACCGCCCTTCTTCAGAAAGCTCATACCTGCGTATAATATCTAGACACATTTCTTCTGTTATGTGGGTCACTCCTTGCTCAGCCTCTAAAAACAGCATGAGGTCGTTGGCATCCAGGTACTCTTTGTTTTTGGATATCTGCACAAGTAAGAAATACACTTCAGGCCTTGTGCAAAGTTCACTGAACGCTTCACAAAACTCTTCTTTTGTTACTCTTGTTGTCAGTTTCTCTTTGCTCTTCTGAATTTCCTTAAATTTTAATCTAATCTTTGATTCCTTTAAGGTGGGGTTAAGCTTCTTTATTAGCTCCACAGCTGTATCTTCTAACATTATGCCATTGCCATCAACGTCTGCTGCTTCAAACACAGTTTTTAACCAGGCAAACCGTGGGGTATTATGGCTGCTTTCCATCAAGTCCAGAGGTTGTTTGCTACGAGAAACTAAGTACCTTAATCCTGATACCCAGATATTGGCCACATCAGCTGAATTGGCAACCAAGTCAAGGGACTCATAGTTCTCACCGTGAATTACCGACAGTGCACAATCCTCAGAAATCTGATCTGCAAGTCCATTATTCCTGAATGTCTCTGTGTTCTTCCCTAGTCTGATTTCTTTTATGGCAGAAATATCAAGCTTGGCTTTGTCCAGATCCTTCTTGGAAGGCTCCCAGCGAAGGGCCTGCAGGTCAGGATCCAGAGTAAAAAAACGGTTATAAATCCGGGAATTTGGACGAACTTTCTTCAATTCACACCCAGCCTGCATAAAGCTGATACAGTCACTGGCACTGCTTATTTTCTTCTCTGATGGCATGCTGCTGAAGGACACTGTTTTCTTTCTTCCGCATTTTTGGTTCGAAGGATCCTGTGGAATAATTATATAAAAAAAAAAAAATTTAGCAGGTTTCCTTTGGCCATTCCACAAGTGCATAAATAATAGAAAAGGTACATTTATGTAAAGATAATTAATGTTCTTCTGAACCTCAAAACACAACATCTTATTCCTTCCCATGATTCAGTTCCCTACTGAGCTATAAAATATACTGAGCTGTAAAGCAACTTGATGGACTGTGGCATTAGAGATAGCAAGCTTTCATGAGTGACATTTGCAGCTATTAAACTGTCTTCCAGATCTCAGCAATGTGCTACAGCTGTGAGGAGGCAGTATCCAGTTGTATATGTTATGTTCAGTTTCAAAGCAGATATATCTTTGATATAGAGATAAGAGACAAGACTCTCGTCTCTGCACTTGTTTGGAAAAGTAGCTTTCTGGTCATTTCTGTCCACAACAACTAGACAGCACTGCGGGAAAATGGACAGCCAGACAAGAAATCCAAAGCCTTTGTATTTAGGATATGTATTCTAACTCCTCTTGAGAAAATACTCAGCCAGACATGTGACTGTCTTTTCAGTACCAACTACTTCTTGCTGCTGATCGAGTCCCCAGCTGCCTGCAAAGCTGTCTGTAATGTTAGTGCAGCAACTAAATTTGAACCTTTCCCTGCATATTATCAATTCAAAACATCTCACAATAATTACAAAGTATAAATCATTCTTTTCTCTGCATGATTTCCATCTACCCCATTAGTATGTAAACTATCCAACAGCTACCAAAATATTTTTAAAACATCACTCAAGACTGCAATTAATTGTGAAAGACTTGTTAAAATTGCTTTCCCTCCTATTTCCCTAGCCACTAGCAATACTTCCTTATTTCTCTGCCTTCTGTTGTTGAAGGGACCGCAGCTGCCTGGATTTTGAATGGAAAAGGAGCCCCAAGGCAAGGAAATGTTGCTGCTGGGCGTAAGCACTCAGTCCTCCACCCTGCTGCCTCAGGCCCAGACATGAGATGTGCACCAGGCACCAGCTCCCCAACAGCCCCTGCGGATCTGCTTTGAGACTCCAAACTCCCTCACTCCCAAACTTTCTGCAGCCTGGACTTCCCCTCCCTTCCCTACCCCACCCCAGCAGCTGGTTCCTCTCAGCTGCAGCTTATCTGCTGTGTCATTCAACCTTCCTCAGGTCACACTCCTCTGCAAATCCTACGTAGAAGCCCTAGCAGGGCCCTCCCTCCACCCATCCCTGTCCTTTGATACTCTGCACCATCTGAGCAGGACCTTGTGTAGCTCCCCAAGCCACAGAGCATCAGTTTTGGTGCCCATAAGAATCTCCCCACTCTTCATTTGCATGTCTGTATAGATACTTTCAGCAAATTAGTCAGTATGTATGTTTCTACAAAATTGCTGTTGTCATTCACTCACTTCGTTCAATAACATCCAAAATATTTCCAAACCCCCAGGCCCCTAACTACTTTAAAGGCGTGGGATCTACTGGGAACAAAATTAAGACCTCTAAACTTCTTACGACAAAGATTTCTCATTAAACTAGTACAGAGACTTCTACTGACAAGAATAATTACTCTTGCCATTTACTTAGTATTTATTACGAGAATGGGTCTCAAAGAAACAGGAAGAAAGTCAACAAAGCAAGTGCCTCAGGTCAGCTACTTTTTTAATTACAGTTTTATGCTAAAATATCCTGTTCCTGCATTAACATACTGTGTTTTAATGCACAGCTTTGACTATGAAAATCTTTAGGCAGTAGATGCTAATGAATACAAACGAATGTACCAGATTAGTCCATGGGATTTAGGAGAGCCTCTTATTTTTTGTTTCCTTATGGTCACAGGAGCAATATTTAGAATTAAGATTGATGACTAATTAGAATTATTTTTCTCATATAGTTAGATGTATTAATGGCCTTGAATCCACAGTGATTCATTCCTTGACAGAGGTTCCTTAGGGCCAGATCTGGAAATTTCATCAGAGCAGCCTATCTGATTTATCTACAGGTCTGACATTTTGTCTTAATGTTATGTAAATATTTTATTTCCTGCAAAAATTAAAACATTTATTTTTAGCTTCAAGATACCCATGTCTTTTGATCAAAGTAAGTCAGGGAATTGATCAGCCATTTTTCAGGTGGGGAAAAAAACCACAACTAATTGACCTCATGGACAAACAACAAAAGTTTCCTTTTAACACTAAATCTTAACCCTCAGGGATTTTAGTGGGGATCAGATTATCCTCTGTGTTGTCTTTACCTGCTTTTATTTTTGAAGGATACTTCTGGTTTTGTACTTAGTGGTATGTAGGGAACATCAGAATTGTGCAACAGCACTTCATGTAAGAGTAGATTTCCCTGTATCTTTCAATTAATTGAACAGAATTCAAGCCTAATCCTCAGACTAACTGCCTACAATTAACAAGATTTAAGTGTTATTGACATTGATGGGATTATTTTAAATGGTACTAACAATGTTCTCCATCTGATGTATAATACACACAAACCCCACAAAACTGCAAATGCTAACTGAGCTTGTTTACTGCATGGGCACTAACCCTCTTGGTCTCTCCAGTCTAGGAGCATACTCAGTCTTTCAAAGTGAGAGCTGTTACTTTAGATATCATGTGAAAGTTTTCATTCATAATTATCACAAAGTTAATTATTCCAGTCTTGCAAAAAGTCAAAAGGTGTTTCTGTAAGCTCCAGAGCTGTCTTCTCAGCCTGACAGCCCAGACACTGCCTTTGCATTACCACACTCCTAATGCTTGAACAAGCAACTCTGGATCCTGACACCACAGTTTAGCCAGGCCACACACCCCAGATCCCCAGCCACCACCTCAGGGAGCAGAGGAGTGTTTTCTTCAAGAAGTGTCCTCCCACCGCTGAGCCCCACTCGCATCAATGCCTGGAGAGGACAATTTCAATACCCTGTGCCTCCCCACTGATCTTATGCTTGTTCAACTGAGACTCCAGACTTTGTGTTCTAATTTTAGTGTAGCTATTGCTTTCTTTAAATCTCTACCTTAATCCAATTTCAACCTTAGAAGATTGATCTTCTAAACAAGACATCCAGTTAAGAATACTGTGCTGCAGTGTCTCCAGTGGCCAAACTCCTGCTCCATTTTATTGGATGCTAAGAACAGGAACAAGTACAGTCATCTAGCAAACTAAAAGCTGCCAACATCTTACATGGATAAATAGGAAACCTGCTTTCTTATGCTACCTGCCAAGAACATTCCCACTGCAAGTTATCAAAAAACCTCTCCTCAATGTTCACCCATGCAAGAGTACTTGTTCCTCTTCATTAACCAAAGCAATCAGAAAGCACAATGAGATGCAGCCCTGAATCCTGGAGCTGGAAAGTCTATCTTTCTCCAAGATGCTAAGGTCATCAAAATTGATCTTGCCTAGGTAACAGGACAACAACTGGCCTAGGACTGCCCTTTAGTCTCAGTCACTCATACTGATGGAACTGAATTTATTGTGGCACTGAAAGAAGAAAAAAGAAAGGATGACATTTGCTAAAGAAGAGACACCTACATCAGTGTGAAAATGAGGAACTAACCTGTAGATTTTTCTACTCTGAGATCTTTCCTACCAGAGACAACCAAGCTCTTGATCAGTTTGCATGCACACCACTGACATGGTAATTCTTGATTCCAAGGCAAGACACTTTTTAAAAAGTGACTCAAAACTAGGCTTTGCTTCAGTTCTTTGGTTATCCCCTATAAGGTGATCTAACAGGATGACTCCATCTTCCTCCTGCTCCTGAGCCTGCATAATATCAATTATATAAAATACCTCAAGACCTCAAACACAAGACTTAGATGCAGTTAGATTTCTGCATATGCACCACTGCTCTGAAATCATTAAGGACCAAGGAGACGTATCTGTGTGCTGGCCTGACCGCATCCTAACATTTTCTACATGTTTCTAAAGGAGGGATTCAGAACATCAGTCTAAGCACACTCCCAAAATAGGAGAAGCTCTCCTGTTGAACACATCATCCTCCTCAGAGGGACTGGATACATAAACAGCAGGATCGCTTAAGCCATCAGCAGTTGTGGGAAAACTCCACCCCATTCACCCTGACCTTTGACTGCTCAAACTTCTGCTGTTTAAATCAAAGAGCTAACAGAAATAAATAAGTGGGTTTATAAAAAAAAAATAGCAAACGTGCTCTCCACCTCATCCCACCCTCTTTATCAGAACTATAGGGCATAAATTGCCCATCTAAATTTAGGAACCAGGGCAGTAATAAGAACTAGATAGCAAACCTGCAAAGGTCAAGCTCATGAATTATTTGTCTGAAATGAAGTTACCCGAAGGCTCTCTAAAGCACTGATAGTCTTCCAGGATTCTGCTTAAGAGGATAAGAGAGGCAAAACCCATCACCTACCCAAAGACACCAAAAACCCTTAAAGACCTGCAGGGCTCCTGTGAAAGGAGGTGAAATTCAATAATAATCAGTCTGATTCTGATCTTTGAATTTTAATCTCCTGAACCTAGCACTAAGAAATCAGTAATAGCTTAGCCTGTCCTCACAAATAGACTGTAATAAACAGTCCTAAAAGCTACCTGCTCTGGAAACTCCAGGTGATCCAGTTAACTGGCCAACTGATTACCTGATTTTTTTGTTTTCAAAGAGAAACTAATTAGCTCCACAGGATAATGGGGGGGGGCAGGGGGGATATTTCTAGATATTTCAGTTATACAAACACAGAATCCCAGTCCCTGGAAATCTTAAGGCTTTACTGTACTTGTGGTGGGAAAATGTACCTTTAAACAGAAAGTAAAGAAGTCAGTGAGTCACTAATGGTGCTCAAAGCACTGTGTAGCAGGTTGACAAATGACAGTGTAATTTTTCTATAATGAACTAAGCCAGAGCAGGGAAGATTTATATAAACCATCCAAAAAACCACAGAGTCAAAGCCTGGGCTAGGGCTGCAACTGGATCTCATACACATGTGAGACTCAGTCCATTTCATCAGATGTATATCAAAGCTTGAACCCACAGTACCAGCACATGATTAGTAGAGGTAGCAATGATCACTGGAAGCCAATACTCATCATCAGCACACAAAGCTTTCTTTTGTAAATCTCAGCCATGTTCTGGCCATCCTCAGAGAATATCCTTGGATTCCCATTCTGCAGATTTTATCAATTCTTTCCACAGCCCCTACTATCATACCAAATCAAGAGCGAAACTCCCCCTAATCTTTCTTGGCAAGGCCTGTAGGATTTAAGTATCAGATAGATACCCACTGTGACAACTCACATGTCAACAAAGAAAAGGTTGCCTATTGAAAATTCATCCAAGTTGACAACTCATGGCATGAAGTAGCTACCTTTGCACGGGGGCTGAACAGCCAAACCACCTTATCCCTGGTGCAGGCAGCTATGGGGATGCTGCCAGTCACACTTGGGCTAACACACAGCTCAGAAGATTGCAAGAACAGATGTTACTGCTGTGAGATCAACCTTGGTAGCCTCTTCAAGGCAAAATTCTTGCTACTTCAGGGATTTGTGCACATGGGGAACAAAGACCAGATCCAAAATTTAACACATGCGCTGTTAAAAGCTGAGCTACACACGTAATGGAATAAACAGAAAACTTAAGGCCAACCAAAAATACAACATGGACACATACATGAGAAACAGCTTCAGAACACAGTGTCCAACAATTCTCCAAATACCAAAACAGTCCCACTGGCATGTCTGCAAAGCCAGCAAGTTGTCACTAACCAGCAGCTTAACTCAAGAACAAGCTCCACGCAGAAGCCTCAGCACTGACAGAGCTTTATCATAATTCATAGAGAGCAAGGACAAAGGAGCTTGGACACAGGAAAGAAAAATGTCCTAGGGAACAGTGAATGATATCTGTATTTACAGCAGGCTTTCCTCAACTCCCCAGGATTACCAGGACATTGGGTATGGGCTGTCACCAAGACCTATTATAATAACTACAGTCAGCTTCTCATTAAAAAAGTCACCCTGCAAAATGGGTACTGCAAGGGCAGGAAAATTGAGTGAAGACAATAGCTTAACTATTCTGGGAGGCTGAATAGTCCCCACTGGAGAAGCTCAAGAGGAGGCAAGACTATAATGACTTGTCTGATTTCCTCTTTTGCTCCATCACTAAAAAACACTTTCAAGTACTGTTGTATAAGGCTGGAAGGAGATACAAAAGAATGCCTGGAGCAAATCTTCTGGAAAAACACCTGAACCAAAATGATTTGCTGTTTAAGAAATGCTTTGTTGCATACTTTCTTTTATTTTCTTTTCTAAATAACTAGCACTACCAAATTTATTCAATTTTACCTTGAAGATTTACCTTTCCTGTTTAAATGACAAATTAGAGCAAAAGGAAAAATCAGCAGCACATAAAGACTCCATCTGGAAATGCTTTTTGGAAATAAAAAACACACAATGCAAGAAGGATTTATTTTCTGGCGTGCTGAAGTTACTACTTTTCCCTTCTTTTTTATAAGTAGGGCCATGAAGCCAAGATTGAAAAGCTTCCAAGAGCACAAGAACATGAGAGCCTATAATGAGGCTACCACTTCACAGAGCTTTCTGCCATTGTTGGTAAAGTTCCATCCAGCTGGTTTCCACAAGTGCAAGGAGCTATCCCTTTATGCATTAAGCAGCCATCTACAGTGACAAACAGATTCCTGTGTGACCCTTCAATACATACACACAATCTCCATATAAGCCTACAGAAAACACCACCTGATAAAGAGTTTTCATGGATACTGTCCATTCTCCCTGAGGAAAAAGCCCCTTCCTAAGGACACCCCAAGTGCCAGATCTACTTCCAGTTAGAAGGAGGCTTATAGTTTGTAAGGGATTGACCCAGCTCATTGGATGTAATGTCTCCAACCTTTACTACTCCCAAATATTCTGTTATTTTCAAGTGCTTGGGTTGCTCACAGGCTCTAATCCTTCTTAGTCTGCAAGGGCACCTTGGACATGGATTGAACTCATCATCCTGCAGGAATATAAACCCGAGAAAGATAGAAAGACACTCTCTGTCGTCAAGCAGAAGTAGTAGCAGCAAGGTCTGGATAAAGAGGATCTCAGCTGCAGCATTCCCAGGAGAACTCCATTGTACAAATCCTCATTCTGTTACAGAACCTCCTTTGAATTCTGTCCTCTGAGACAAACATTAAGAGAATAAGAGAATGCCAGTAGGAACTCAGGCAGAAAAGCCAAGTAAGTTTAGAAAGATCTGGCTAAGGAAAAACGTGCCCAGCTGGTTACTCCCCTTCATTACACCCCTAAATACTTGATTGTCACTGCATCTATGAGTGGGTAATTTTCACTGTCAAAATAATGGAGAAGCTGAAAAAAAGATTTGATTAAGAATAAAAAGATGACTAGCATTACCTATTTCCAACACTATGGAAAACAAAGCTTGTCCGACTAACCTGATATCTGTGCTTTTATGACATTAAAAGTTTGGTTGATACACGTAAAGTCACTGTCATAGACTCTAATGTATTATAGTCTCTGCAATGTATTTGATTTGGTAGTGAATGACATTTTGATTAAGAATATACAGCAATAAAAAATAAACTCAGAAGACATTAAATAGATCAAACACAAGATAAATGATAGTTTTCAAATGCAACAGTAAACGTGAAACACTTATCATGAAGAAATGCTTCAGATGGGATCCTGCAGGGACCCATCCTTTAGCCCAATGCTATTTAGCATTTTTAGAGTGACCTGGAAGAAAGCATAAAATCAATACACATGGAGTCTGGAGATGATACAAAGCCAAGTTTCAACAGTGATGAATAACAGAATGTGAGTCAGCAGTCAAAGACTGCTTGACAGGCAATACATAAAAAAACTAAGTATCTTCCATTAAGGAGCAAATACAAGGTCATAATTCTAAAAACACAAGGGCCAGTCCCTATTTACAGGACTCTGATGCAGGAGAATAATTTTGGGTTAAGAAAGCCAACTTTGTTATCACGGATGATCAGCATAGAATATAACAAAAAGATCACACACAAACCAGTATACTTGGTTCTATAAACATACTATCTACTCAGGACAGAAAAGTTCTAATATCATATTTGTCCATCATGTGATGCTCTCAGTTTAGAAATTACCTTGAAAATTGGAAAGTTCACAAGTGCCACAAGAATCAGGAAAATTCTGGAAAACACATTCTAGTAAAGTATTATAGATTCTTTTAATTTAATACACATATTGTCTGTATTAATAAATATTATATTAGTATTAATAAAAATGTGCATTAATACAAGGAAAAAATTTAACACACACCCCATGCCCTAATTAAGGGATATCTGGGCACTTTTATTCAGAATGTAATGCTTTCAACTGAGTAGTTTAATTAAATCCTTAATCCATGTACTTTAAGAAGTCCTTCAAATTACATTTCCTTATGGAACCCTTATGGATAAAAATGTGGACTAATGTTATCACAGATTTTAGATCACAGAATATTCTGAAGGGATCCATAAGGATCACTGATTATGAAGATGATTATACAAAGATTATTTGAAGATCAGTACTATACAGTGATACATTCTTTCAAATTCTGGACATCGACACATTGAAAATCAAGCCAAGACTTTAAACAAAAAAAGCAAAACTGACAATGGTCACAATCGCCCAAGGATATCTGGAGAGTCTTCATCACTTTTTCATCAGCACCTGATTCCTTCCAAAAGGATGTCCCATGAGATCAAACATTATTTCATTTAAGCCCTATTTAATGGAGAGCAGACCAGACTTTCAATGCTATTTTTTGGCATAATTATTTAGGTATTACCTCAAAAATTAAATCCTGTGTTTTTCCAAAAGAAAATGGTTGAATTGGGACTGTGCCTTCTGGTCTGCTCTCGTGGCACTTGGAGATTATCAAGCTCTGGAGGCCCAAAATAGGGTGACCAATTTAATTTCATTCTGCATCTTAGAGCAGTCCTCCAGGAATAAAATGTGTAATCCAATAAGCCGCACAAATCTCAATAGGCTAATCACATTATTTTAAACCCTTTTTAATCAACTTAAATTATTTCTTCATTAATCACATTTACACTGATTCAGATCAGCCCCTATACCTAAAATTAGCAATGAAGTTACAAAAGTCAATAAAATTAGGTAATGAAACTGGTTTAATGGGATTTTTTTAAAAATTCCATTTGTCAGTCACAATTGAATTATTAAATAGGTTGAGATAAAATACATACAGCCAAATATGAAGTATATGGGCAAGGCAGGGCAGTGTTTTATCTGACCTATAATGCACTTGGGGGTGAAATTTTGCTTCGTGCTACCTACAGGCCCTCGTCTTCTTCTTTGAGAGAGAAAAGCAACTTTCAGTATAACCCAACAAATGCATCAGCTCCTGTGAGAAAGCTGTTCATCAGCTGAGGGGAGTGCCCTGGAGGTGTAGGAGTTTGTACAGCTGGTGTGCAGGCTCTGGGTGGGGGCACAGGCACGGGTGGAGGTGTGATCCACCTCCCTGCACACACTGCAGCCTGGCCTCTTGGGGATCTCTTAACCCTTGTGCTGACAACCTTGTCAACAAGCTCCATCACAAGACCAGGATTAGGGAAAGCTTTCTGATTGCTCCCCTACAATATGGGCACCGAAATGTGGCTGTACTTAACCACAGACTCAACAATTCCTCAAGTGTCTTTACTTTTATTTTTATTTTACTCCCATCTACAGCTTTATAGCTTTGCAACTATGGGCACAGTGCATACCAGACATCCCCCTTCAGCATCCTTGGTCTGGAAAGCAAGGTTTACACATAAATTATGCCTGCTGGTATCAGAGCAGTTTCAAGTCATGAAAAGTGCTCCTACACTGCTAAAGGAGTTGGCAGGGCTGAAAACAACATACAAGTGAAACAATGATTTCAGTGGTGCTCTTAGCAACCATATAACAAATGAAGCATCTCCCTTACAAGCAAAACACAGATTTCTCCATTAATAGAAAGGAAAGAAATATTCAAGAAACAGCTGTGGTAGCCTCATTAAATCTTATTTTGTGACTCTTATCAGTAGGCATATTTCAAATTTTTACCAATGTAGACACAGAACGTTTTCATTACTCATCAAAATAAGCAGTAAATTAGGCAGGTTACAGGCACCTTGATAAGCTGCAAACTGCAGCATCATAAACATCCAATTTATTTAACAAATAATTGATTTGCTATGGAGATGTGCTATAATTTTTAATCGCATTTCTTCAAAATTAGCCACCTTGAAGGGCAAAACTCTCCTATTTCCCAGAGCCCATATTTTAGGGAGAAAAAAACCCAGTTGCAAATCTGGTTTTGGTTTTTTTTAACAAATGAAGGAATGCAATTATAATGTAGTTTTTACCTGGTCTTATATATATATATTTGCTAAGTAATCATAATTTTTTTAATCTTAGAATTAAACTATGTGCAGTCCTGAGTGTTACAATCCCTTGGGTTTTATACATGCATTTTTACAGTTTAAGCATATCACTAACCTTGTGTAATTGCCTACATCCAGTTAATATTTAAACATTATAAATTAGTGGTTATAGAGGTTTTAGAAAAAATTTGAACTCTAACCACAGTGTAACTACACTTCATCTGCAGCATAACTTAGTGCTTATGTGGAGAAAGTAACACCTCCAATCTCCAATGATTTTGTACACTTGAAACATTTAGAAAATACTGGGCAAGAAGAAAAAATGTTGGATTTGCAGCCAGAAGAGTGGGAACTCCTGGCTTCTAGTTCAGCTCAGAAGCCCAGGAAGACCCTGAGGAAACACTGTTTACTCTAGATTTGTCTCATGGTTTCCACAAGACTCCAAAATGTTTCTGGTGCACAAATCTCAGTACCTGGGGAGAAAAGGCAGCTTCTGACAGAGTTTTCATCCATCCCCTCACCTGGGGGGGATACATGGCAGAAAAGGGGGTGTCTAGCAGCGGTGGCAGGAACAGCTGGGCTAGGGGTTTGGGGAAGCTTTTGGTTTTAAGAGGTCCAAGTTTGGTATTTGTCTTCTGGAGGACAGAAAGCCACAGGCCCCATTGTTAACCACAAGCTTCCCTTATCTTGCACAGTTGTCATTAACACAGTTGTCATTAACACAGTTGTCATTAACACCAACACACTCTGCCCAGGGCAATTCGAGAGGGTACTAAAGGACCATTAAATACTGGCCACGTTTCGTTTGGCAAGTGTGAACAAGTGGTAGCAGAAGAGTGACATCAGTGAGCACTGGGAACCACTTCTGCATGGACAAAAATCAACTCAGAACTCACAGTGCCTCCAATGGGCCCTATAAATAGATTATGCTTTGTGTGATAACAAGAGTGTGATTCAGTTCTTAAGCTTTACTTTTACAAACACTTACACACATTTAGTCCCCACGGTCACACTGTTCATTTGTTAATAATCTGTTTAGATTAAAATAGGTGTGACTGTGCATTTATTCATCCAACAGCTCCTCAAGTCCTTTTTAAACCTCAGTGCTCTGACTTTTTGAGACTTTTAAAGGTAATCCCTCCCGCCAGGGAAACAGATTCTAAATTTAATGGTGTGTTTTTTACATAAGCGGATACAGTGAAAAGACAAATGTTGAGAAAAAAGTCCACTTCTTGAAATATTAACTCCCTCCTTTCTTCTTTCTTGTTATTTTTCATCAGTTCCTTTAGCTGGATGTATGACAATGAATGCTCCTGAACACATACACTTTTCCCCTTTATTCACCTTGGAGCAACATCTCTATTCAGCTGCAGGACTTGCTAACTCTTGGAAAGAAGAGGCCAGAGGTAAGCAAGAAAGCACCCTGGCAGAAGCCAGCAGCAGTAAGTGCCTCAGACACAGAGGAGCACAGCCATTCTCAGGCTGGGCTACTCCTCCAAACCCAGCACACCTGGGAGAGGCCAGTGTCTGAGCTCCATTTTTACAGATGACACCAGTTTTTCCTAGCTGGTTGCCTCAGGAAAATAATATTGCTGTAAATAGACCGCTTAAGATTTTTTTTTTTAAGTGTCTGTCTTTAAACAGAAGACTAAAAAGGACAAAAATTCAAAAATTATAGAAAATTATAGAAATAATTTGCTTTGCTTGTCAGCTTTCCATTTCAAAGCTCTTGATGAAGTTTCTCATCTTAACCCTAAAGCAAAGCTCTATGCAATGAAGGGCCAACATATTTTCCATCTGTTTAATTTATTATAATGATGACTTTGGTAATGCATTTAGAAGAACTACAGTCTAATCAGGGCTGTAACCAGAGAACTGCTTTGTTATACGCAGGAGAATTTGTCTGTCTTAATTAAGTCTCCTCTCTCAGACACAGAAAACAGAGGCTCTTTCATGTGAACTACCTTATGTAATTGCAGAACAGCTCTACTTGCTGCATACAGCATGCATTGTTTGCAGTGCAGTTTCTAGCACTATCATCATGTTTCCTAAAGCAAAAATATAGAAAAGATAGAAAGCAGTCTAGACAATGTCCTTGGATATGGTAAATGGTATGCACATGCTTCTGTCTTGTAGTTCAGCAGCAGAGGCTGCAGTAAAATATGAATGCCCTAATGCCCACATTGATCCCAATCACACTGAATTCCCTTAGTTCACACAAGGCAATTGTTCTTTACTTAGCTCAATTTAATGAACGAAGAATCCAGCCCACAGGAGCAATGTATGAGATTTGTGGAAATCCCATTCCTAACTGTACCATATTTTCTGGATATACTATTTTAAGGCATGTTTGGAGTCAGGAGAAGAGTACAAAACACTGTGACAGTACCAGATATTTTACACACGGATTTACAAAAATTAAATATTTTTAGAACTACCACAGATAATAAACTCCATAGCTTATTAATTTCAGTGGGTTTTGTCTCTGCTTTTTTGAATCAATATTGAAGCTTATTAAAATATGTTCCTCCTTATGCTTATACATAAGCCAAATCAATTTCTTTTTTTTCCCATAGGGAGGTTTCATCTGGGATCATTAGTAACTAAGAGAAAAATAATCAACTCTTTGTGTGCAGTAAAGTGGCAAACATGTTTTTTAACTGTGTACTTTGGGAAATAATACATTTCTAACTTGTTGTCCTAAGACAATTAAAAATGACACATTACCTGTCATTGAGTTCCTCAGCTACTAGGTAAAGTGAGGCACAGCAGACACTGTAATTGCTAAATTACTCTGTTGATCAAAGCACACTCTTGGAGCTCAGCAAACTGAAATCACATTACTGCCCTCATGAAAAATGAACGCTCCACCCTGCAACTATTTGCTGGTATTTTAAAACTCAAACACTGATTTCAGAGCTCCAAGTGAAATGTGGTAATTCAACAAGTACTGCACCACCACACCAAGACAGAGATTTTGGTTGTAAAGCTGGCATAACCCAACCTCAATCTGTTGTTCCTTCCTAAACTTTCACAGAAAACTTTTTTATCCTATCAACATGAATGTGCCCCAGAATAAACTCACAGTGGGAAAGTGTAGGAAACTATGAAAACTACACCATCCAGCAATCCCCCAAAATGCTAAATTACAAAGGACAAATTTTGAAGGGGTTTGAATACATCCTTTGATTTCAGGGTCAACATGGCTATCAGCAACAGGAGAAGTGATGTAACCAAACCTGTGAAGAACTGAAGGGTAGAACAATTTTAGAGTATTAACTGAGCTGGGCTGTTACCTTCCACAGTTTAGAGTTTGCTTTTGGTGACACACTTATTCTGAATACCTTTATGCTAAGCTTGGAGCTTCCTCTTACTCTGCTGCCTGAAAATACAGGGCTTGAAATTGAATTCTGAAATCTAATAGGCAAATATACACGACTGGGTATGAGGCAGGTTTTCCTTGCATCCTGCTTCTGAAAAACTCAAGTACAGATGTCCCATATATTGCACAAAGAGTCAGAGGTACTGATGTGTCAACCACTGAAGCTACAGATCCGACTCCAGAGTAATACCCACATAAGCACAAGTGCCATTACTTAGTTTTGCATGAAGCACAGATCTGATGATACATCCCCAGCTCTTGCTGAGTCAACGAAGCGTTTAAACACACATCCACTGCAGTCAGTGAAACTTAAGAGATATTTTAGTGCTTTGCTGATCTCTGAGGCACCCACAATCATGCAGGAAACAGAAGGCAGACATGCTGTGAATGCTGCTGACATGTTGTAATACCAAGCCACAAAACCACCCCTCTGTTTTCAGAGACTGCTCGAGCTCTGCATCAAACCTACAGGTTTTGTGAATCATATCTTCATGGTAGGAATGTAGCAGCATGCAGCAGAAATAAGGCAAGCAGTTGTCTTGGTAAAATAAAATGTTCCTATGTGAGTGCAGAAGACACCACACATCACTCCCAAGTGTTTTTCCAACATGATTGCTTGGAATATCTTCCAGAAAAAAGACAGACTACATACCTGAAAAACAACCCTTCTCATTTCTGACCATAAACATAATCTGAGGGCAGGCAGGAGACATGGACTTGAGGCCTCTTAACCCAAAACATGAGTTTAAACCCTTTCACCATGAGTTCCCCAATAATTAAAGTATAATAAATGGCTCAGTTTGGATAATACCATATGCTGGCTTCCTAAAAGTTTCATTGTAATTGTTTTTCCTTCTTGTATTTGACAGCTCTTATTCATGTAATACCAGAAAATATACACAGAAGTGCCCCAATATCTCTGCCACTTCCTTTTTATAGACATTTACAGTGATGACATGAAAAAATGTTTGCTTCAGCAGCCCTTGCACAGAGTTGCTCCCACACAAACCCAAAACCAGGTTCCAAAGCAGTCCATATGCCAAGAAAATTACATGCTGCCCATAGCTTAATCTGAATTTTCAGAGAGAGAACATGTCTCTTAAGTTGACTAGATGCAGGTGTTTATTCTACAGGGAAAAATGGGACTTAAGGCCTGGAAAATCATCTTGAGTTTTCTATTTAAGCCTTTGCAAAGAGACAATGTTTGGCAAATAAATGTATTTTAAATACACATCCTGGACGTGTTTATACTCCATTTGTGACTAACAGCAGGAATTGAGAGTAAAGCTGTACTAAGTCCTGTGGCTTGAGACAGGACACATGGGCATGAGCACACAGGCACCAGCGTGAAGCTGTGTGAGAACACATCACACACTGACACACAGCTAAGACAGAGCCATGAAGGGATTCCACCAACACTTTTCCAAATGCAACCTGCATAATAACAATAAAAAAACTTGGTACATTCTGAGGCACTGCAAGAGCAAACATTTTCTCCACACAAATCTCTCCTTGAAGCCTAGAGGGCAATCATGTCTTGCAGGGATGACTGAAGGAGACAGAGAAGCAGAACAAGAAAATAACTCCATCAGAGAGAAACTGGGAAAACCAGCACAAAGCTTCTCTCTCTGTAATTATCTTGGTAGAATAATGGCAGAATTATACAAAAAGAGCAACTAGAGCTCCTTCCAGCAAATATTGCTGCTGCCTGGATTAATCAGACAGAGCTGTTCCTGAAACTGATACATAAATTGACATTAGTTCAGTTTGCATGTATAATACCAATTCAATCTCATTTTTCATACCAAATTATGTTGGATTTTAATTAAAATCTTTTAACTGAAAATTAAAATGTCAGTGGTGATGCACAGATGCTGCTGAACAGATTTATCTTCTCCCTAATGCAAACAAAAAAAAAAAAAAGAAGAAGAAACACCTAAGAGCAAGAGTTTCAAGCAATAGTCTACTCAGCCAGCAGCAGGGATTGGCACCACTGAATTCAGTTTCAGGGGTCTATTTTCTTTCTAAACTCACCTTTCACTTCCAGTAACATGCCAGCAGGATCAGCAACTGCCTAGCTGAACTCTATTGGTCAAATAGCAGGAAAACAAAAACTAATAGCTCCAAAATGCTGTATAGCAGTAATAACACATGACTCAGGAAACTCTAAAACTCTTTTTAGAAACTCTTTTTCACTCACCAGGCAAAAAATGGCCCCTTAGCAACACAGAAGCCTTGAACTCCACTAGCACCCCACACAAACACACACAGTGGGTGCTCATCTGCCTCAGCTTCCCCCAGCATTTGGGTGGGACTCAAATGCAGTGGCTGAACACCACCTTCCACCTCTCCAAAAACATTCACCATGGGAGCCATGCAGTTCAACACCCATTTTCCAGAGCCATTGCTCTAGTGAAGCCTAACCCCACTTCTCCCCACTGCTAATTGCTTCAAATGAGCTAACATGGCTTGACACAGCATTCACCTACCAACAGCTCCCAGGGGTGCTCCCCAAGGTCCATTTTGTACCTACTCCTAACTTCAACCTCACAACTATTTTAATCAGACTATTCAATCTACATCCAAGATCCACAGGATCACTGTCATGAAGTGAGACCTGCAGCTCTTCTCTCCAAAGCTATGGTTTCTGATGTTTCCAGAGGTTCATCTCTTTGGTTCAAAGAAGTCAAAATAATGAACTTTGTTCTCCTCACACTAGTCACCAGCTGCAGGCTGAATTTCTAAGTGTAGGCATGTTTTGGGCCCAGCACCATACACAAACAGGGTCTACTGATGCTGCTGGTCATTTGCTGAAACACTTTCTCTGACTCCACAAATAAAGTCCATTCCATGATTTAATTTCAGTTTCTAGCTGTGAAATAAATAAGAGAGATAATGAAATGTTGCATATTGCAATGTACTCTTACAGTGAGTGGGGAGCCCTCAAGGAGAGTGGGAACATAAACAAAAATTAAGGCATGAGTCATAGAGTTCAAGTCAAAGAAAAAAAGGGAAAAAGAGCAGTGAGATTAGCAATACACAAAGAGGGTGAAAAAATTACAAACAAAGGACAGAAGTAATAAACAGGGACCCACGTAGAAGTGGCTGTCAGGCATCAGCAGCACACTTCAGAAGGCAACAAGCTAGAGCTTTTGACACCTTGCTCAGTTCAGCTTTCCATCCTCATTAAAAAAGCATCTGAAAAAGAAAACCTTGGTTCTCCTGGGAACACATTTCCTTCTCAACAAACGTTACTGAGAGTTGCACTCTTGACGTCAATAAAAGGAGGGTAGGTTTAATCCCTAGAGCCAGTTTTTGCTGATGATCTGCTGCTCAAGCGGCTAATGGTTTGAGCCTAATTTTGTGGTAATCTGACTGTATTCATCCTTAGGTTCCTTACTGCTGAGGTATCTAACATCACTCTACCTGTCAGGTCCTGGGAACTGGAAATTATTTCTCTGCAGTATTAAAACAGCTGAAAAAAGAAAATGGATATTGCTAATGGACAGTGCCAGCTCTGATGTTTTAAGAAAATATGGCAGTTCCACAGAGCTGAATTACATTACATATTTGCACAGGGCAATTTGTACAGGAAATACTCTTCTCCTTAACTGAGCCTTGCTGTTAAAACAGATCAGTCTGGAAAAAAAAGAAAGAATAGAGGTTGGTATGGCAGAAAAGCCAGCCTGATCTTTTCAGCTGCCTGCAGAGCACCAGCACACCCCCAAGCAACCCAAGACTGGGGATGCAGAAGGCAATCAGCAGTTCTCATCCTTAAGACTAAAGGTCAAAGTGAATCAACCCTCCGTGGCAGCAGAGTGCTTCCACTGAACACCCAAAGGCAGAGACACACCAGGGGCAGCCAGAGACACCCAACATGCCACCACTTTACCAGCTGTGGCTCAGCCCTAGCTTGTCAACAAACACAAGCATTTTGTGCATCACTGTTTCCAAGGGTTGGTTCTCCTTCTGCTCATCCTCTGCAGACCTGAGGCAGGTTGGGCAGCTGGGTAAGCCCATCAGCCAGCACAGAGGCAGCAAATGCCTGAGACATGCAAGACACCCCACACTCAGGCACGCACATGGTGACTCACAGCATCCACTTCAGTTGCCAAAACTGTTTAATAAACTACTAGTAGACTTGAGGCTTGAAATTTCTCAGGGATGTTTAGACTGCGAGCTTATACAGTGACAAACTTCTGGCTTTGAAAAAGACTGTTAAAACCTATCTTTGGTCGTTTACACATCCTCTCCTAGTGTGAGACCTGCCATCTGCCTACTGTGATTTGCCAGTTACGCTGCCGTATCCGCAGCCACCGCGCCGCTAAAACACGCAGGCAAAAACCTCTCTCAGTGCTCTTACCCACACACTGCTTTTACACTGCTGCCTGAGAAGGAGCAAGTGGCTTAGGGTTAGAGGCAGAGGGCAGAAGGACTTGGTCACTTATACCCTGAGCACTGCCCTAAAGGGAGGCTTTTCCCCTCCAGGAGCAGTGAGAAGCAGTAGCACCCCCAAAGTCCATGCAGGGAATCCAGTGAGCTGACACCCCTCTGCTACCAGTGCATTGCACTGCCTGACAGCAGCCCCTCCATCACAACTGTGCCCACCCCTACAACTCCACCGCCCTGCTTTTTGGACACTAAGCAATGCCGAGAGCCAATAAAATTGCCAACCCTCCCACAGACCCCTCATTTGACCTTAGGCAGTCAAATCCTTCTCTTCATCACCTAGAAGATCAAAATCACTCACGTGATTTCCATTCCTGCTCCAACCCACAGAAGCTGACCTGGGGGACCAGCACCTGGAGCAGCAGCAGTTTTGTGTTCAAACAGGGGACTCATCCACCTGGCACACAGTAAATTCATGTCCCCTGTTCCTTCCTCACCTGCCTGAACTCAAATGCATACAGTACACTGTTTAAGAGAGAAGTAATTTGAATTAAATAGTAGTCCTAGCACATTCCATGAGCACTCCTAAAAACCAAACATTTGGATGAATTTTCTTCAAAAGCCTCTAAACAAACACCCAGCTCTGCTGTAACACTGCTGCTTTCCCCTTACCTTAGTAACTGTGGGAGGCTATTTATCTCATTCCCCTTGCAACATAAAAGCCATTTCTCCAGTCAAGCCTCTACATTATAGATGGTTATTTTTTCCTTTATCACGAGCCCGCTGATAGTCTCTTTCATAGGGAGGCAAAGCACCCAGCTGAATGATGAAGGTGGCGGCAGAGAAGCAATCACAGTGGCGCGAGGGATCTCTCGCAGGGTTTTATGCTGTTTGCGAAGGCCTGACTCCAGTGCCATGCTGGCCGTACATCACTGTGATTACACTGACTAGGTTATTCTGATTTACAGCAGAGACAGACAGAGAGGCAGGAAATTGGCCCAGCAATGATGTACTAATGTCTACTCTTCTCCAGAAGCTCAGTGTCTCAAAATATAAAAATGTTTAAACCATGTTTTTGATAAGCAGGACAAATCATGTAAAGTCATTACAATTTTATTAGAGGAAACATTTTCAAATGCATTGATTAAATTAGGAATAATGACTTGGACCTGAAGTTATAAACCTCTAATCTCATCAGCACTAATGACCTCCTGAAATAAAAGGGAGGAAGTCAGCGTCCTCATGGCTGAGACAAAGAACACACCGCACACGACAACAGCTCTTTATCAGCCGTGCTACAATGGATATAACTGAGAGGACAAAGACTGTGGAGAGCCAAATCACAACCTACATGTTAAAAATAGCTTCAGCTATCTCTGACTTTAAAGCTTGTTTAAAACCACTTAATTCTTGAGCTCCAACCAACATTGAGACACTTACTGTAGTCAAAAAGCAGCCTGTATAAAAGCAATGTTACTCTCTACATATTCACAACGAAGCACATGGAAAAATATGGAATGTATTTGACCTATAATTGTCTTCCTAATGCAAATGGCTTCTGACATGCATATTCCAAAGTGTAAGTTGCATGCAAATATCCCACGCACCAAACTGCTGACTCTGAATGACATGCAGCAAGGAGCTAGTCACAATCTGGCATTCACCTTCCCACTCTTCTCTTACTGAAAGTCCCCCTCCTCCTTGACACTGACACTGATCTCCCTCCACAGTCTACTGGGACAAGAAAGAAAAGGGAAGGTGTAGACTTCCACCGCATGTAGAGACTAAAGATCGGTCCAATTGGTCCACCTTACCTTCCTGGTGCTGACTGACAAAGAAAAAGTATTGCCCCTGAACAGCCCTAACTTGTAATCTGTATTTCGAGGTGCCATTGTCAAGATTAGCGAGACCTAGCTTGATAAAAAGCAAGGAAAAAAACCAAATATAACAGCACATTTTCTTAAATCTTCCCCTGCGTCCTGGACTTGTTCTCATCCCTTACGTGATTGAGACAATCTCAGGGTCATGTGAAACCTTAATTTGACTCCATATGCCTGCACACACTCAGCAGAGCAGGTGGAAAGCCAAGCATGGTCCTCATGTTCTTCTAGGATTGCTGCAAAACCTGAGAATTGTCTTCTCTGAGAAGTCTCTGCCCACTGAAGGTACTTCCTCCTGGTGGAAACAGCCAGCTAAAATGAAACTGTTCATTCACTAGTGGGCCCACTAATTGGGTCCTCCTATGCTGGATCCTCTTTTTATCCTCCCCAACAGCAAACATTATAAAGGATGTTTATCCATTTTTTTTTCTCCTCACATGTTTAGCCCTTTCTCTCTCACTCTATGAAAATTGGAAGCAAGAGGAAAGAGTGGAATGAATGCATGGTTATGTCTGTCAAAATAAAATGTATGGGGAGAAAAGAAACTGGTCTTCCCTAAACTCAACAATTATTACCTCACATGTCTTCTGAAACACCAGCAAGTATAAGAAACTGGTGATGGAAGAAGGATTGTTTTAATGAAGTTTCACCCTTGAAATTCAACCAGCATAAAAAGAATAAAATACTAAATAAAATAAGAAGAATAAAATAGCAAATCATGCAACATTGTGGAGAACCAGCAGAATTATCTGAGTGCTTTTCCTCATCTTCCCTAATTTATGCAGACTTTAAATTTATACACTTGTCTTTCTCATAAGGACTACAAAGATAATGCACAATTACTTCATTTGTTCATTAACCTTCATCAGCCTTGTTTCATCTGTCAGATAAATGGAAAATACTGGTAATACATAGCTGTGTATTAACACTATTTCTGCCTGTCTCACCATAAGCTCAAATCCAAGAAACAAGCCTCACCTTAAACAGGGAACAATTTAGTTTAACTTCCCTTCAAGAGCCAAAAAACTCATCTTGCCCCTTCTCCCCACTCCACCACCCCCATCAAAGCAGCCTACATAGTGAAAAACTGAGTTTCAGAGCTTTGGATCTGAACCTCTGGGACCTTGCTGGCCACAGACACATTCCTGCTTGGTAGAAGCTAGAAAGATGCTCTGTTGTGCACCTTTGGAATTTCTAGGAACACAGAAATAATCTCACTTGCGGATCCAGGAAGAGGAGGGAATGATTCACCTTGCACACTGTATGCAAATTTGGTCTAAGAGTGCACACAACTAATTACTAGAAGTGGATCACTAAGATAAGATTCTTTTCCTTAAACTGAAATTCCAGATTCAAGGTATGAGTTGCTTGCCATTTTTTATTTACCTGTCTTTTATTACAAGAACAAACTTTCGATTATTAGTCTGCTTCTGTCATTAAATATGTAGCGTGTGCAAACACTGACGAGTGTTTCTTTACCAAATTGTTCTGTTCCAACAACTGAGAACAACATCTTTTACTGCATTACACATAGGAAATATTTAGAACAAACAAAAAGAGAACATTGGCTACCCACGTGCATTAAATATATGATAGTAAAGTGAAAACAATACATGTGGTAGTGCAGCTGCACAACATTAGGATAATTGAATCTGTTCTCCATCTCTCCAACCATTGCATTTCAGCCTTTTTTCAGTATTCTTGAGTTATCTTTTTTCATTGTAAATAGACTTCATTTAGAAACTCTTCCTCATCTTTATTTCTTCCCTTGAACTCACCTCTGAGAGACTTAATGAGGACAGAAAATTGATCAGCAAGTACATTTTATTCCTTATTTGAAAGCACATAATGTTTCTCACAAGTCCTCTTTGTAGGAAGATGTGTCTGGAAGTACTTCTCTTCTATAAATATATTAAGAAAGATGAAAGAGAGAGACACAGCAAAACCCCACGACTTGGTTAGCACAGATGTGCTCTTGAGATACCAAGGCTGCAATACCCCTTCCAGCTATGCACTGCCAGCCCAGGTGATTTTAGGACTATCTGTGATATTTTGCTTACTCATGAACCTCCACCACCCCAAGTAATTCACCTATGCTGAAACTTGGCTCCTTTTGAGCAGTGTGAAGCACAATCCTATTCTGTCTTTTCTATTAAATTGAAAAAATATATATATTAAAAACAAAGTCACAAATGGTTGGTATTCAAACACAAATTTTCATCTGTTTAGGGACTATTTTTTACATCTGAGAGCTTTGTCTCTTAATTTATAGCCCTGTCATCAGAAAAATAACAACAACCACAGCCTGACAAGACCTCAGCATGGGTGATATAAACAACCTTCAGCAGAACACACTGGGGTGCAAGTTAGCTAACATGCAACTACAAGAGTAGTAGGAAATAAAACCAGCTAGTTACCCTTAAAAATACCAACACAGTATGCTCAACATTTTCTTTTCTATTGTCAAGAGCTGTAATTAGTGGTTAGTAAGCAGCTGTGTGATGGCAGCAACCAGATGTTGCCATGGGATGTTGCATAGCACTGGTAGGTGTGCAAAAAAAGAGGCAACAGTTGGCCTAAAGGGCTGACTGTTAATAATGCTTGCATTATTCTTAATTTCTACAAAAAATCTTAGAAGGACATTTAATTTAAAAGACATTCAGAATATACACTGGCTCATCAGTCAGGCTATTAAAACAGAGTAAGTGTGTTAATAATAATTAAAAATAAATACTGTGTTAACAATAAAGAGAAATTACGCAGAGCAGTAACAATAAATTATATAGTTGAGATAAAGCCTAAGAAAAGCAGTGATTTTCTTCTCTATATCACTACTTATGTTCTATGGGGGGTGGGTTTAAGACATTTCCCATGTTAAACAAGAGTAATTTTAAAATTGAAGTGGAAAAGAGTTTGTGAAAAATGAAAGTATATTTAATTGCAAAATGGACTCAAGACTTGCATTAAATGAACTGACCCTATCAGGCTCCATTCATCTGCATATTTCACCTTCAACAAAAATGGAAAGTGGGTGGGGAGCTGTTCCAAGTGCTGTTAAGCTTCCCACTGATGTGAGCAGCTTACTTTAAACAAAAAGTTCAAGGTTTCTGTGGAAAGAGTAACAAACCCACCAGGATTTCAAGGGTGCATTTTCCCATGAATCCCTCTCCATTCTCAGTGCTGTGGCTGTGGGAACACGGTGGCCTGTCTCACTCATGGCTCCTGTGTTTAATGTGACCATATGCAGCTCTCTCCCCATTCTCCCCCAATGCATGTTGAATTTAACACTTGTACTACATTGTTCAAGATCTCCTTTGAAACTGCAAATTTTTATATTCATTTGCAAGATATGAAAAACAGGGGTTTAAAACCATTAATCTGGCTATGATCATTAGCCTGCTGTTGATTTTCCATTTAAATCTTTTCGTGCATCTGTTTCATTCTAGACTAAAACTCAGTCTCTTGAGCAAGCTGTGTGCCCACAATCAGCCTCTCGGGCAGACAGAAAGTTTTCCCCCAGCCACATAGGGAGGTCAAAGAGCACAGCTTAGGCACACACTGTAAATAAATGGTCACGGTCAAGGTCAACAAGGTGAGTATTTTAAGGAAGGAGATCCAAGCCTCTTCCCCTGCCTGGAGGAGACAAGGGAAGGGGAAGGGTGCCTGTGGATCCAGTGAGGCTAAGGAAGGTGAGGTCCTTGCTAGCTCGCCATGCTCCAGCAGGAACACCCCTGCCAAGCCGATGGCAAGGGCCTGCCTGAGGGCTGCAGTTCAACAGGGATGAGGGAGCAATTGCAGGAGGACACAGGAACGTGAAAGGTAAACAAAGATGCACCGTTTCCCTTCATACAGATTAAATGCAGCCCACGT
This sequence comes from Pycnonotus jocosus, assembly GCA_013400435.1. Lineage (NCBI taxonomy): Eukaryota > Metazoa > Chordata > Aves > Passeriformes > Pycnonotidae > Pycnonotus > Pycnonotus jocosus. The sequence goes on along the minus strand of VWYP01030531.1, from coordinate 107,196 downwards.
GCAGAGCAGTGTCAGCAGGCACGCTGCCAGTGTGCAGTGAGGGGAAGGCAGCCCTGGGCCCGCACAAGGGCATGCGGGGTTGGACCTTCGGGAAACACGGGCACCGCTCCCGCCCATCTGCCGTGGAGTGCACAGGCCCTTCCACGACCAGAAGGGAAAACGGGAGCCCAGCGCTGCCACAGTGCAGCACTCGGGGAACAGCTGCTGCTGGGCTTCCCGGGGGCTGCGTCCAGCTGCACACACCACGACACCCCGCTCTCGGCTCTGCTCACGGGGAGATCTGCCAAGGGGAAGGCAGCTGGCAAAAGCCAGTAAATCCTTTAGCTCAGACTAGCAGAGATCCTGCTGTGCCCCTGCCAGCTCTGATGGTGGGTCAAATAAAGGGCTCTGCACTCCAGGTAGCTCATAAAAAAAGATTAAAGCATCACAGTCAATGAGACGTTTTCCTTCTATTTGCCCACTCAGGCAGAACAATTTCCCCTCCAGATTAATTTCTGCTTCCTCCACTCAGTGGAGGCACCAGGGTGCACAGGTGGGAGGCAGGGGAAAGGCACACCAGAATAGAGAGAGGCACAGCCGGGAAGGAGGCCCTGTGCTCCTCCTCTCCACTCACTCTCCCAGCAGTGGACCATTCCTATGGGATGAGTGTGTTCCCTGCTGCGGCAGCCACGCAGACCCATAAGCTGCAATGCAAATATAAGTAAGCCATTACACAAATAATTTTAAAAGCATTTAGTTGTCACACAACTAAATAATTATTTCCATGGCATTAGAAAGTCCATCCGGACTGACTGGTCTGGGATGGTCCATCAGACTGGGATGTACTCTCTGCTCCTTGCAAATGCGGCTTTAACTGATGAGGGATCACAAGACAAGCATTTAGCGATATGCCTTGTTAAACATCACGAGTAATGCAAACTGGAAACCAGAATACACAGCTAAGGTATGCAAACAACAGCTGGATAGTCTGCCAAAGCAATATTGCTGTCCTCCAAGGACAGCCATGACCTACCCCCAAGGTCTGGGGATGGTCATATATCACTGATCCTTAAACCTCTCCATCAGAAGAGATAAAAGAGCAAAATGCAGTTAATGAATGTACATATGAGCTGTTCTTTTCCATAAAATTTGCAGAGCACCACCCAAGTGAAGTCTGTATAAACAAGAAGCTCTTGGCCATCTGGTGAAGGAAATTCACTGACCAAATCTCAGGTATGGACCTGCACAAACGTTTTTAAAAGATGAAAATCTACAAAGGAATATATATATATACATACTTTCACTTCCATGTGCCTAACACCTATGTAGTGCTTCATTCCAGGTAACTAATTACAGCAGGACAAACACCAACACCCTAGGTTACCAACTACTTAATAAATCAAAATTTTGTGGATGTTACTTGGCATTTCTCGGAAAATGCAGTGTACTCCTGAAAAATAGTGTTACAGAATTCTCTTCAAAAGCATTCAGTTTGTTCTTCCAAGCTGACTGAGAGTTTAATACCTGTAATGCACTGGAAATATCTGCTGCATAGTCGCCAAGAACCCCAGCTCCCATTAGCACAGGCTGAGGTTTCTTTTACCTGTGCATGAGCCTCAAGAGAAGAGAAGATAAAGAATCTAGATTCTCCTATCTACAGCATCTCTACTGCAACTGCTGCTTACCACACCCGGCACAGCGCCTCAACATTCTTGCACCTGGGGTTGCATTTACTGTAAGTTCTTTACAAATTTGAACTTTGCTCCCTGTATAGAAACTTAAATCTCTCTATCTGATTCAGGCTTCTACTAATTGACAGTTAAACACAATATCTGAGGCTTAAGGTCTGATTATTAAAAGCTATTTCAAAATTGTGTATAACAGAAAGCATCAGCTTTTAACAGGAACCTATGTGAACAAATAAAAAGACAAAAGAGCCTTTCTCACCTGTCAAGTGACTATTCACATCTTACTTAGTCTGTTAAGCATATTGCTACTGCTTTGAAATTTAGGATCAACACAATTTGCAGACAAACATACTTCTATAAAAAATAATTCCTGTTGAGCTGCACAGGTGTGCCAATATATTTGGCCTCACCCCACAATAATAATGGTCTATTTTACACTAAGCTCTGCCTAACACCATGGTCTCCTGCATGCACTTAATTCAGCTGCACCTTCTCGAAAGAGTCATGGCATTTTTCATATACTTTATTTGCTTCAGACTCATTGAAACCAGCCATAGAACCTCCCAAATGGTGCATCTTTCAGCACTCCATTCCTGTGAGAGCCAAAAGCTTTGCCCTAAGCTCCCTCTGCCCCATGCTGGTCTGGAGATGCTGCAGTGCTCTCATAGCCACACAGTATCCTGGGTACAAGAAGATCACTTTAATTAGTGGATGACACTGAGATGATTTCAGAAATGGAGAAGTCTTGCTCTCTCATTTTCTATTTCATAGCCTGTCCCCAAGTCACTAATTATATATATTCACACCTTCACGTAGAATTTAAAGGGAGTAAAAAGAGATTGTTCATCTGAAGGCAACACATTTTTCTCCAAAATGTGGAAAGTTAAGTAAAATGTCACAAGGAAAGAAATTCCAGGTGACTTTAGATTATTTAACGGTCCAGAAAAAGTCTTTGCACATACCTTGAAATGAAAGGTTTCTTTCTGTGAAAAATGTACATATACTTCAAAGAGTTTGGAATTAAGAATGCATCAAGAAAATGTTCTGTCTCTAAGCTGGTGCAAATCTGCATGGTTCTGCTGATTTCAACAGATTGGAGTACAACAAAAATATTTTTAAGTGGAAAAAAAACAGTTAAGTCCTTTATTTCAGAGTTGAGGGAGAATTACTTTTCTCACACCTATCTCTGAGGAGTTTTTCTAAAAAAGAAAAAAAAGAAAAAAAAAACCACCAAAAAAACACCAAACCAAGGCATGAGGGCAGCACCAGCTGCAGAAAGCCAAAGGACAGTCGAATTTCATCAGAATTGTCTGCTTTGCCTCTATCAAAATAAAATCCATCACTCATTCTTCTAACAAATAACTCTGGTCAGGTTACTTACTGATGTTTCTACAACTCAGTACAAATTTCTTTTTTCATCTAGAAACATTTAAGCGATGGGGCGCTCAATGGATGTATCAATGTGCTAGCCCTCTAGCACATCTACTTCTGTAAAGAGTTCAGCAGTACTTTGAGTCCTGCTTCCAAACTATATTCCCACAAACTTCCATTTTCTGGTAATCTGCTAAAGAGATCATTTCAACCAGTTTAGAAACCGAAAGTTCAATTTCTGAATGCCTTTCAAATTGGACAGTTTTATGCACCTCTGCCATGGCAGAGGGAACACAAGACTCAGCAAGACAACATCAAGCAAAACAGGAAGTTTTCTTTACCACAAACGGCTGTTGAAGAAAAGAGTACAAAGTAGGAAGCCTTCACTGACAAATTTGATTAGTAGGACTTCACTGAAAGAGAAAAGAAAACCAAGGCTGCAACATCAAACACGAGTGTGCTACCTCAAGCTCCACCTGGCACTGGGGAAAGGAAGGCCTGAGGGCACTCAGTGAACCAGAGCTCATGGCAGGAGCTCTGCTCAGTGCATTTCTCCTACAGCCAGGCCAGCACTCACTGCCAGACAACAGCCACCAGCACCCCACCGTGACCCTGCAGCTTCCCACGGGCCATTCCCCACCCTGCCCAAGGGTCTGCTTTGTCCCCTAGGACCATAAGCTGCTTCTCCCTCACGCAGATGCTCTGGTCTGTGTCCAGCCCACTGCGTTTCCTTGGAAAAGGCCACCACAGCCTTGTGAGAAGCTGTGTCTTAGCCCACAGCTGAGAACTGCAGGTCCCAGACAGCTGCACAGGGTGGATGCAAAACTAACATTTGCCCCCAGTCACTACAACACTGGGAAATTCAGGTGAGATGCATCATCTTTGCAAGTACCGCTTTGCTGATTCTTTGGTTGGGTTTTTTTTGTTGCAACAGCAGGTTCTGTAGGTCCAATTTCCCTCAAAAACTCTTCTAAAAAGAACATACTGAAAGCTGAAAAGCAACTGCAGTTACGGTGCCTGTTAGGCTATTCAAGTGAATGCGTGTTCTAGATGGGACATCCTGAACTCTGCAAGCCAGAAATGCATTTCCCGTGCTTTTAGTTTATTTAAAGACGGTCAACTGCAGTTCTGTAAACAGAGAATACCTCCAGCACCAAAGGTCTGAAGTCACAAACTGAGCTGGAATATCCATCTCCTTATTGCAAATCCCTTAGTAATCTCAACAACAGGAAATGAAACAAAAGCCCACAAATAAATTGTATTTCATTCGCTGATCAAAATACTAGATGTTTCTTCCCAGAACCTCTGACCCTTCCTCAGTATCTCATGGAAAATAAAGATATGAGGGATTTATGCTTAGGATCACATTCTCCTCTCCTATGTGTATCTTCAGCCCTCAGGTCAAAGAAACCTTAGGAGCCAGAAAGAGAAAAAACCACAGTTCCCTCCAAAGCTCAGCTCGCTCACGTTTGCTCCTCCAGCTGCACGTAGTGATCCCTTCTCCCACTCTCTCAGCAGGGAAGCACCATGTCCCAGCCCTGGGGCTTCCACTCAGCAGGGTGCTGCTGCTTCCCTTCCTCTCCTGATGCTGGCTGAGCAGATGAAGGCAAAGGTCACTCAGACACCTGAATCTTCTACCACGTTCATGTCCTGCCACTGCACGCCCGTATGGCAGACAACAGAGGTACCACATCAGTCAGAACCTTCTCCATCCAACTAGTGTAAACTGTTAGAATTATTTTACCGAATTCTTGTCAACATCTACATTGCAAGATGTCATCACACTACTGTCAATCAATAGGATCATTTTCCAAATGTTCAGTGATTAAAGTGAACTTGCCCCACTAGCCTCCCTCTTTACTGAGGGAGAACACTTCAGTTGAACTTAGTTTGGACTAAGTCCTCCCTACTCCTCTAGCATGTTCTCCCTCTCTTTTAGTTTTTACAGCAATCAACAACCACCTAGTGCTTTCTCTGTGTCAGAACAGTCTCTCTGCATGCTATTAATGCTACAGGTTCCTTCTGGCAAGTGCCTTCCAGGACATGTCTGTAGAAGTGAGAGACAAAAACTTTTTTTTGGGCTAACAGGGTTGGCATCTACTCTTCATGCCACCACTTGCTCACAGCTACACTTCACAGATTCAGCTCTCTTGCTCTCTTGTTCCTTCTCACCATTGCTGACTGAGACACATTCCCCTACTTAAATTCTGCTTGAGCTCAAGTTGTGAAGCATTAAAATGTTTTTAATTTCCCAGGAAATGAAGATTTAGACAGACTGTTCTCACTTTCCGAAATCACAAGCACACACAGAGCCTTCCCCTGCTCAGTACATCATTAGTATTTCTTTCCAAGAATTTCACTGCTTGCCAAATATACTATTTTCAGGAAAATGTGCTTGGTGTAAAATCTTGAACGGAGGTGTTCATTAGCCAAATGCCATTCATTTTGCATAGTCTTTTTTTGTTCTAGTTTGGATCCTTACGAACATCCTGGGAGGCTAACGGATGGATAGGAAAGATTTGTGTAAAATGAGCCACGCATTTGCTATGAAATATAGACAAATGGGCATCAGCACCAGCTGCCAGGGATGGATGCAGGCAAACATGGACATGGCAGCACATGGAATGAAGAGGAGGGAAGTGCAGCTCTGAGCAAAAAGAGCCTTCAGGAACAGCAACCTGTGTCCTGCCAGTCACACCCTCCAATAGGGATGGGATCTCCTGGACAGCTACAACTTGTATCTTCAGTAGATGAGCAGAAAAGAGTCTGTTATTGGGCTGCTTCTGAAACAAATTAATCCACAGGCACAGGAAAAGAAGACAACTGGAAGAAGCTTTTTCTGCCATGCTCATTCCTGTGACCTTCTGACAGGAAATTAAACTCTCAACCCCATCCATTTAAAAATAGGAAAGAATAAACCCCATGTTTCAGTTAACAAGAAAAGCCACAGTGTTGACCACAAAGACTTGCCTGACTCTGCTCCTGCAGAACTTTTATGTAGGTAAGTTGGTAGCTCGTTACACAGAATATTGCGCCTTTGGGGGTAAAAAACAACCCCAAACAAAACAAACATCAAGATTAGTTCAATCTTGCTTTGGTTTTACACAAATGCAGGGGGAAAAGTTAACATAGACATTTTCACATTAGGAAAGCCAAAACCATACATCTTTGGAAAGCCAAAACCATACTCTTGGTCCATGTTATATCCCCATATTAAAACCACAGATTACAGCTGATGCTGCAAATACTTAAAGCCTTAAAAAATCAGGTCACTTATTAAAATGTACATGTTCTAAGACCCTTTTTAAAATCATTTACCAAACTCACATGACACTTGAGAATTTGTTTTAAAAAACTGCTTGTTTCAGCCAAGATTAGATTTGACTTCAGAATCTGCTCATATACCTAAGACTACAGAACTATTCAAAATTTGTGCAATCCAGCCACAAACCTGGAATTATTACACTCTGGCATAAAACATTTCTTCTCATTTATAAGCCTTATCTGAGATAACATGGTGACTGATGCTAGAGTACAGAAGTTCTTCCAAATTTCATTTGAGGTTAAATATCTGATTTTCAGCATATGCAAAAGGGGAAAAAAAGTGTTGTGGCTGGAACATGAAGCTGACATTTCTGAAATGCCAGCGGACTGGTTTCTAATTTTTGCCAGAGGAAAGACTACCAATGTGTCTTTGCTTCTTTCAGCATTTCTAAATTTTCCCTGTCATAATTTTGAAATTGTGGGAGTCATCCCTCACACTACAGCAACCCCCAAGCCTCTCTGATACCAAAACTGACAGCTACATAGCAGAAGCTGTGAAAATTGTTTTCTCTCTGTCAGGTTAAAAGCAGAGCACAGACATCTTAAAATAGGGCAAAAATCCAAAGATATCGAAAAGAATTCTGAGTGTCTTGAAAAACACCTGAACCAAACCTTTGAGAAGAGCCAACAAATATCCTTGTTCAGATGCACTGAGCATCTAAGGGACTGAAAATTGAACATAACCTAGAAATCCTCTGAAAATGAATAGCTACTGTGCTTCATATTCACAGACAGAGCAGCAAAAAGGCCACACATTCACCTACAAACCACGACAAGCTGGATGCTATACCTAAGGCAAGGGAAGCCCTCAGTGGAGCTCAAAGAGTCAATGTGATCTATCTTTTCAGTTTACCCAGCTGAAAAGTAATAAGGGCAAACTGTTCATCTCCTGCAGAAATTATGTGAAATTGCAGTGTACAAAAGCACTTGAGTTGGATTAAGAGTAACTGAAAGAAGCTGGCTGATTAGGAGTGAGTTGCATTAGGCACTGAGGTGTTTAAACAAAGATTAAGAAAGAGTACATGTGTTTCAGTTGGGAGAACTGAAATAATTAAACATCACTAATCCCATTGTGTGGTGCAGCACAAGAGAGCAGTGCTGGAACATCAGACCACAAATGGAGACTGCACTAGGACCATCTGGGACAGAATATGAGAGCTACTTTCTGGGCAACACAATATAGTTCATTTTTTTTTTCCTGAAAAAGAGATTAACAGATATTGCATACATGTTGAAGAAAATAATCTTCAGGGTACTTCCTTGGGCATTTTTCCATACACATTGGATGAAGTTAAAAACATAGGATCTCAACAGTTTCCATTGGCTCATGACATTCCTTCCGTTCCCTGTTATAGCACATAAGCACATCAGGTACCTAACACTGCAGGTCCACTCCCCCACATCCACCCCAGCAGCACACAGGCCCTACAGTGGTGGAGGGAGGTGAAGGAGCAGCTGGGAGAGAAGTGAATGCAGAACTGGAAGCCTGAAGGAGAACCACAGGGACACCAGGGAGCCACTGAAGGGCTGCAGTAAAAGGCAAGCATTTTTATTGCTCTCAACTGCTTGAACCAACCAAACCTCAGAGACAACAGGAAAATCATGCAGATTTTAATCATGGTTATTTCTGGAACTGCCAAACCCAGAAGGGAATAGCCTCTCCTGCACATTTGTAATCAGCTTAGAAACAGAACACAGGAGTGTTTTCTTAGCGTCTTGTATCACTGAACAGTAACATCTTCATCCCAAAACAAGTGATGCTACAGGAAGCTATTCACCAGGCTGATGGAAAGAAAATATTGCTAAGCTGCTCCCTACTCTATCAGTAGAGCCTGTAGCATCACATTTGGGCTCCACCACACCAGTGCCCCAGGCAGACACACAGCACACGTTCACACTATGCCAGCACCCACTCTTGAACAAACCACTCAATACTGCATGATGCTTCTTTGTAATTTATGGAACATAAACTTCAGTATCTGTGAATGCCATTACTGCCATGCAAACCACTACAGGCAGTAAAACTGGAACCACCAAGCCCTAAGAGCACTTTGATCTGCTATTCTTTTTGTACAGAAGCTTTTCCAGCAAAATCTGTTATAACCACTATGGTATAAACTGGCAAGTGACAGCAAAGTAATCTTTAAGGAACATTCATATGGACCTGCTTTAAGACAAAGACATCTATTTTACCATGCTGAGTTTAACACATTGTATTTCACCTGTTACATTAAGCAAAGGCAAGGCACTTTCCCATATTCGTAGCAGCGGAATTAAATTATGCATCCAGAGCTAATTATGTGAGGCACTGTTTAAAGCCTGTCATTATACATCTCAAATAAGGAGAATGCAAAAATGTAGCTCCCAGGCAAGTAGGAGAGACACAGGATGTGTGTGCAAGACAAACTTCCCTTAAAGGACTGTAATGCCCAAGACACCAGCTGTCTGTGTGCACCATCTGGACAGAATTCAGGTGTATGGCAGGGACAATGATTGTTTTGGTCTCCCAGCTGAGGGAGATGTAGCTGCCTGATCTCTCCAATTCCAGGTGCTCTCTTAAAAGAGGCATGACCATCTTGCAAGGTAGCATGGCAGGCAGTTAGTTTTTCTCCACTGGTTTTCCTTATTATGCACATTTTCTGTAGTCTGGAGGAAGTGCTGAGGTTTGAAAGCCATGGAAATCATGCAGCCTCAAACTTTCAGGGTGACTTACTCTGGCACATATCAGGAACAATCGTCAGTGGCCGATTTGGTTCCCAGCCACCCTCCAGCTCCCCATGGGCAGCAGGAGCATCCCCACACAGCCTCTGGAAGCAGCACGGGGAGCCTCCCTGGCAGCCTGCCTGCAGCCGCCACTCCTCTTCCACAAAAGGCTGGCAGGGCTGCAGAGAGCTCTGCTGGGAGGAGCCGCCAAGGAGGAAGTGTTCTCTCCTACCATAAATACAGCTGTTTCCACAGATGCATGCCTTTAAACCCACTGCTTCGTTCCAGGACGGAGTGCAAAATCCCACTGGTCTTGCACATGCGGCTGCTGTGGGTAACCAAGGCCAGAAATTTCGAGAAAAAAAATGATTTTTTAAAATTATTATTATTTATTTTTTTACCTGGAAAGGTTTGTCAAAAAATGATGGCTAAAATCAGGCTTCTTCTGTACATAAGAGATTCACACAAAGACTATAAAAGCATACAAAGATTACAAAGACTAATCATAGGATATCTGAGTTGGAAGGGATCCATGAAGATCATCAAAATCCAACTCCTAAATGAGAATAAAGAAACTTAGGAAAGCCCCCAGGAGCAGGGCAGGGTTGTGAAGCACAGGACTACCCTGTCATCAGCACTAGGGAATCCCTATCCCTTAGGAAAATAAAACTCTGGCAGATAATGCTGTCATGGCTCCTGCTGATGGTTGCTCCTGTCAGGCTCCTCGCAGCTCCATCCTAAGCCTCCCCAGTCAGCTCACAGCCAGTGCTGCTCCTCCCGTTCCAGAAGCAAGGGAAAGCTGTCCTGTGGCACAGCGAGCCTGCACCCTCCCAACAGCCCAGCCTGGAGGTTTGTCCATCTGCAACGAAGCCACTGCAGCTCCCCTTATTTACGTTAGGACTGACACCAGGCTAAAAACTGAAGCAAGCTTCAGGATAACAACAAATAAATGCTGTCCTTTGGGAGGATGAAGTTGAACTCCAAAATTTATTTCATCCAAGATAACAACAGTCATTTATAACAGTCCAAAGGATGTTGTACCTCCAAACCAGCCCTTTATTTTAAAAACCTGAAAATGTCTGCTTCTTTGTCACATTGGATATGTAATGTACTTGATTAAAAAGCTGAGCCACCAGCAGGACACCAGAACTGTTTGCTCTGGGTCCAAACAGCCACAGCCAGTGTGATTATAGATGCCCCAGAGGGTAACAGGCACCGTGCAGAGGTAAAACTGCCAAGCAGCAAAAGTAGCCAGGTTCCATTCATCACTGACAACGTGTCCTGATGCTAAATCCTTCACATTCATCTTTTCCTGAGCTTTTCACTTTGCAGTTTATTACAAACAGAGCTTGGCTCCAGAACCTCAGTAACACCCTGCACACACACAAAGCCACATTTTTCAAACTGTCATCCCAAGCTGTCCTGCCACTCTCCTGATCTCCCACAGACATTATTCCATATTTACATTATGTACATTAAGAACATTTTCAGTTATTCTTCCAGCCCAACAAATGAGTGTTCACAGTAATTTGGACACTGGCACTGTCTGCCTGCGGCAGGCAGATGCTACTGTGCTCAGCTGAAGAGGAAGCTATTTTTATTTTAGCATGAACATAGTAAAAGCTTCCCAGAACAAGCAGNGATGGGGGATTTTCCCTTTTTCTCTTTGTTTCTCTTTTTTTTTTTTTTTTTTTTTTCCTGCTCCCTGCCCCTTGCTCTTTGGGAGAACAGCACTGCTCCCGTTCACAGCAGGGAGCCCTCATGGGGAGATGCAGTGCCAAAGGACAGCTGCCTTTTGATGGTCCACACATGTTTATATGAAAAGCACATAATCCTTATTACATGTGGAAAGCCAGCCAGACTGTACGTGTTGTACGTTTCAGTATTTTGAAAGCAGCATTTTTAAAGGATGTCAGGATGCTTTGCTTCTATTAAAATGTTAGCTATCCTGTGGATCAGCTGCAATTATCTTATGACTCACCTTCCAGTGATGGTGTGAATTTTGAACAATTATATATTTTAACTAAGTAAGAAGATAAGAAACTTTTCATTTTCCACAGAGCACTATCATTACAACAAAAGCTTAATAGGTTTTTTTAATCTTCCTTTCCTCCCCATCACATGACTTGTACCACCTTTTTCCTTAGATGTTACACTAGATCATTAGGAGATAGACACCAGCAAGCATTTAATTCCCTTTGTTCTTCTATCCATGCCTCTCAGTATTCCTCTGCCTTTCCCACGTCCATTGCCCTACAGTTACACAGCTTGGCTCTCCCAGGATTTCACAGAAGGGACCATGGCTTAACACACAAAATCTTCTGTGGGTCCTTGTCAACCTCAAACAATGAATGCTCAGACCACCCTCCTCACCTGCTTGAGGTTTCCACGTCTGCAAAAAGCTCAGGAATTGTTTATATTCAGAAGAACTGCCCAGGAAAACATGTCAGAGTTTTAAGTCACTACTGGTGAAAGGGGAGCTGGAAAGACCCATGGATGGGATACAAACACCCTGCAGCCCAGACCCCTGGGGCAGATACAAGATGCATTCACCAGCTACTCCTTAAAGGGTATGAAGACAACCCAAGAGGTCCAGACAATAAAAGCCCCTGTAACTACAGCACTGCTCTATCAGCTGAACCATGCAAAGAGGGTTCTGCAAAAGCCACTCATGTTCCCCATCACCATGTCATTCCTCAGCTCCACACACAAGCTTTACTGAATGACTGTTATTGAATGAACTGGCACAGCCCAACAACAGCCAAAGATGGCAGATACCTGAGTTGTCAGCAAATGTGGAACTTTAGCCCAGGTAGATCTCTGTTCATTGGAAGTGCTTACACCATTCATGATCAATATGCATGGCAAAATTGGTCCCCAAGGTCCCTGCCCTCTAGGAAAAGCTTCCCATTGACATTAGACAGATGAGGCCAGATTCCTCCTTAGGGTAACTCTGCACTGCAAAGTGAGACTGAACTAGAGACAGCCTTACTGTTATCATCCAATTATCTTTATTTTTAGCTACATTTCTCCTTATGCTCTTCCCTTAGTACAGGGAACTTCATCTCCTTAGTACAGGAGAAGGCTGTGAGAGCTGAGAGAACATGAAGTACCTTATGACACATCTGTCTGTACATCTTCACGGTGAGAAAGTCTTAAATGCTGGCTGTAATGTCAAAAAATTACCGGGGCAGTTCAGAAGAAAAAAACATATTCCTGTGCCAGTGTTCAGAGGCTGATAAGATGCTGAAAGGTCTCACATTTTTCTTGCCATTCAAATGGAAGCCTCAGCGGTGCAAATTCAAAATCAGCAGACTGCAGCAGCTACAGATAAGAGTCAATGTACCTTGGTTTCCAAGTCAGGGCTATTTAAATTCTAACTCAATAAACTACTTGTGCACTCAGCATTTTGAGATTCAGTGGGCTGCTTGCTCTCCTAAAAGTTAGTGCTTCCCCAGAAATAGCCTCTAACTTACAGAATAAAGGGGGAGAAAATCTGTTTGCTCAGCTCCCTGGTTTTGCCAGAAGACTCTCCAGTAAAGACACTAAAACAAGCAACAAAAAAATTCTCTTTTGAGGACTTCTTATGCCCTGGGGCAGAAGTCACCACTGTGCAGAACAACCCACTGCAAGGCACGTGTAAGTCCCCAGGGACTTAAGTGATTCTGGTTCACTGTGGTTCACCGCTCAGAATCAGCAAAGCACAAAAACCTCTTAAAATAATTACTACATCTTTAAAAAGAAGTCTTCTTCCAGGCTAAAATACAACTTGAGGCATTTTAATTGCTCTCTGAACAAACACCACAGGGCAAAGTCCAGTGGTCCTCAGCTAAAATGCCAACTGCAGACCACGGACACCTTCCACCAGTGACCACTGAACCCTGCTGTTGGGCTCTGAAGAGACACTGCATATACTAAATACCTGTGCATTCAGGATGCAAAGTGTTTCTGCAGGCTGGAGCTTCAGTGCATGTAGTAACAAGCTGTAAAAACATGTCAGCAGAATTTGAGCGGACCTTGCCAAGCGTCAAAATAGGATAGCATTTACACATTTGCAAATTTCGCTTATGATACAGCAGCACAAGGCAAACATACCACCATTAGCATTTCAAAAATAGTTTCTGTATGAAAGGAAGCTTTAAAAATAACTTTGCTTTCTCCTGGCATCCCTATGCTAATAGATTCCTCTTTTAATTAAAAAAATCTCTTGCATGCAGGCACCAGGCATGATCATCTACTTAGGCAATTCCAGATCCTCTAGCAAAACAAATCAGAATGTGGTGCACTTCCCCCAACAAACCTGGGAATTCTGTGCATAGGCTGGTGTCTCATCCTGCTCCAAATGTCCACCTTCCACTCACAGGTGACTTGAGGTGATCCCTCCAAGAGAGCTCTTTCAAGTAAGCTACATCTCACCACTGAGAAACATGATTAACTTCTACAGATAAATCAACTGAGCCAGAGACAAGTGGATTTGTTTCTCCAAAGCCACCAGATTAATGCATGTACTATCATTAGTATCATAGCAGACAGTAAAGTATTAAAGCAACATAAAATATAAAGTTAAAAACCAAAAAAAGTGAGATTTCTTCTGAAAGAAAAAGTATTTAAGGAACAAAAGTACCATATTGCATAACTGCAGAGGTGGTGAGTTCCAGTTACACAGACCTTCCTTACCCATAGGATGCTTTGCTGGGCAGTGCCAACATTTCTCCAGACCATTTTATGCACATGTTGCAAAATACACTGAACTGTTTAATCTACCTTTTAGTACATTGCTTTTCCACTTTGCTCTCATCACCTTCTCAAGTACCCAGTCCAGGTCTGGGGTTTGCAAACACTGGTAACTAATCCAAGAATTATCTACCTGGAAATCTCATTAGCTAAGACACAGAAAGCATTGCTAAAATAAAGATGATTCATTTTGTTTCTAGTAGACAAAAGAACACGACAAACAGCTGAGCAGATCTAAAATTACACACTTAACATGAAATAACACTAAATCTGAGTACAGTACTGAAACAAAAACCATGAACAAGCAAGAATTCTGCAAGCAAGGTCCTTTGGAAAGAAAGTTACTAACCTGATTTTTAATCTGTTTCATCCAGTGGTAAATATACTCTGTCACTGTTTTCATCCAGAGATTTTATAGACTTCATCACTCTTTTTCCCTAATAGTTATTTGCTGTAAATCAAAAGATCCCATCTTACTAAATAGCCTTTTACTTCCCAGCTCAAAACAAGCAGACAGACAAAAGCACTGGTAGTAGCAACAGGTAGAGAAGAGACTGCAAAATTTCGAAGTATTTTGGAGCTGGTCGTTTTACAGAATTTCTGTGTAAAGACAGTCATCCATCAGACTTTGACATCAGTTGTGGGAAGGAAGTATTTTTCTCTTACTATCTGAAGAAAGTAGGCTGATCAGCAGGAAAGGAAGGGGACTCTGCTGTAAAACCAGAATTAAGATGTCCCCCATGACAAGGCACAGCCCTTCCAGGCTATCATTCACCAATTAGCACTACAAACATTGTGCCTAGTTTTAGCTTTAAGGCTTCTCGTAACGACATATTATGTACATGTTTAAACATTTTAAGAAGTGAGTCCAAATTAATAAAAACTGATTAAATTAACTTCAAAAGTGATGGGCAAGTTTGGGCCTTTTATTTCAAGACAGCCTCTCTGCCACACCCTGGGGGGGCCTGATTTTCATGAAGTACCACTCAGCCTCTCTCCAGGAGATCCCTTCGTGCCATGACTCAGAAAAGCCAGCCACAACTGCAGGTCATGCTGGAGAGCTCAGGGTGAACTGTGCCAACCACTATTGATCCAACACTCATCTTCAAATCCTGGCTCGTTTTCTTCTCAAGTGTCTGTTCCAGAGCACGGAGGCTGAATCTCTGTGCCGTGTGACACATACCCCTTGTGCTCCAGAGTGTGGCATTTAGAGTGGTCTCTGCTTTTTGTTGGAGCACTGACACTAAATCTTCAGTGTTCACAAGAGGACATTCTGTTTCCAGGCTGCAGCCCTTCATGGCCAATACCCTTGTAGAAAAACAATGCCCTGGCACAGCAAATCTCCAGGTGTCACAACTCCAGCCCAAAGAGCACTCACCCTGCCAAGAGGGAATGCTTCTAAAGGAATTGGCTGCATAGGTTTGAAACCCTAAGGCTTTATGCTAAATCAACTGGTTAAGAGAAAAAGAAAAAAAACCAACAACAACAAAAAAAAACAAACCACCTAAACAACAACAAAAAACAAACGAACAAAAAATCCTTACAAAGAAAAAAATCTCCACAACCCCCAAAACAGTCCGAAGAAAGAAACAGTGTAAGCAGGAAGACAAGAGCTTTAGTCAAATCACATGGACAGAATGCAGAGACACAGACAGATAAGGAAAACCTACATTTTATGTACAGTAGGGAAGTAGGTATGGGTAGTGGTACCATAAACAGTGCTGGCTGAAGATACAGTGTAAAGCTCAAAACAAGTAGAGTAGATTATACCAGTTCAGGTAATGCAGAAAGCTATGCCAGGAGCAAGACAACATATATATATATATTTTTTTTTTTTCTCTTGCAAAGTATAGCTCCATTCCAGCTAAACTTTTTTTTTTCTTTAGACAGATTTGCTAGTCAAAAAATACCCAAACTAAAACTAAAATAATCACATGCCACCAACAACTGCAATACAACAGATCAATACAGCCTAGGCTGGTACATCTATATCTTATATAACCAGACTCATGTAGTCAAACTCAAAGAAGAAATACATCAGCACATACTGCCAGTTTTCTATTTCACTCCTAACCTAGGAGCAAGGTAATTAATTTCAGAATCCTGTGGTGCTCTCAACTCCAAAGCTGTTCTAGGCTCTCCCCAGGCTCTGAGCAGCTGGTGATGCCTGACAGAAGTGGTCACACCGTAGAGGCAGAAGGTGCAATTCCATGTGTGATTTAAATTGTGTCCAAACTCAGACTAATCCTGCAGAGCTTGTTCTAAGCCCCAAACCAAACATTTCCACACATTCACTCTCTTGTGTCAGCAGTGCAATCCTAAAAAA
>VWYP01030531.1:67718-91048 GCA_013400435.1 Pycnonotus jocosus | reverse complement strand
AACCAAAAAAAAAAAAAAAAAAAAAAAAAATCCACACTGTAATGCAGGAAACTGATCCAGGTGTGTGCTAAAATATATGTAATTATGGATGGTGTATACCTGTACCTAAGAGTCAGCAACATCCCTGATGGAGTATCAGGGGACACTTTACTCCCCAAAATGCACAGAATTTCTCTAGAAATTTCAGAAATTGTTCATCTGTATTTAAGTTATCTTCCTACATATTAATACTCACAAAACATCTTGTCAGTATTTATTAACAGATTAGACAGCCCTTCCCTAAAACTACCAAATATTGTTATTGTCCTTTTTTAGGACTTAGCACTGAGGCATATAAAATTCTGCATAGCACTCTGAGCTGTGGCTCTCATTTCAGCAGAGCCAGTAGAAAAAGTGCAGGGGGAAGGACTTACACTATTACACAGAATATATGTAACTTACAATACTTATGTCCCACTGCACAACTATTACATAATAACATATTAGATATTGTTGCAAAATGTTTCATAGAAATATTACATCATTGGTACCCTCAACCACACCCCACCACAGGCTAGAGAAGAAGATGGGGAAGACAAGAATTTATATGGAAAATACTCTCCATAAAGAAAGATTCTACTCTGAATTATATAAAAGTTTGATTTCTTTCCTCCTCTCTCTCCTGCCCAAGGACTGGCCATGTTGGTCAGGTCAAGCACCATCCACCCAAGCAGACACACAGGCAGCTCAAGAGAAGCCTTGGAGGCTGCAATGCTGAGCCCTGCCAGGCTGGCAGCCTTTCAGAGGACCTGCTGCTTTTAGCCACAGCTCCCGGGCACTGTGCCTGAAGCACCAGCCCAAACAGGGGGCTGCAACCTCGGCTGGTGCCTTGCACATCAGCGTGCCCTGTTCAGGGAGCCACAGCTTCATCCCTTCTCCACCACAGCAGCCTCTCCCCTGGATGGATGAGCAGCACAACCCACTGCCCTTAGAAGCCCCCAGCCAAGCTGCCAGACAGAGCACAAGCCACCTTCCTCGGGTGGCAAGGGGCAAAGGGGCTTCTTGGATCCCCCCACCTTCTGCTGCCCTGCACCAAGAGACAGCCCAGCACAACAGAGGAGGTTCAACGTGAGGATTACGGCTCTGCTTTCATGTCTGGTCTTTAAAGGCCCCCAGACAACACCGTAGCAGTGCTGAATTGAGCCTCATAAATGTAACTGCTGAACACATTTTATGGGCATAATTCCCAGGGTCTGTGAAAACAATGTGTTCTGTCTCAATAGCATCTGAACGAAACAGGCTCTTTAACCACCCAACAAAGGCCTGTTTGATGTGCCACATTCCAGGAAGCACAGCTCAGTATGATTTTATCTCTGCGCTGTCAGGCCCCTTGTGCCTTTTGTTGAAAAGCTAATACAGCTCCACAACAGGGGAGAAAATATTCCTCTCAGAGTGTGCAGCCAGAACAAAAAATAAAAGTTATTATTAAAAAAAAAAAAAAACCACCACACCAACTTTCTCTGGCGTCACACTGTTTTCTTCCTTCAATGGTCAAATGCTCATCTCCTAGATGGGGGCCTTTTCTCAGGCCACCTGTAGTGACCAAAACATTTGTACTAGCCCAACCAGTAGGACAAAACCATAAATGTGTTTTGTTTACATACATCCTTTTCAACCTCCAGTATCTGTGCATCACCTAGTTTGCTTATAAGTCGTTAGTCATGATGATTATCTCACTAAAGTCAATGGGAGGCCTCACAAGAGAGAAGAGGGCTTGCTTTCTCCTGAGGGCAGGATGCTTGCTCAGATAAATTTCATTTTTTATATCCATGTAGGCCTACACAAATAGGCTATGTCCTTCTCCAATGACATTGCATATCCAGGAGGGAAAAGTCAATACCAAAGAAAAATAAGTCCTACCCAACCTCTCAAGCACTCAGAAGTCTCTGAATGATCACAACACAATGGCTGAAACAGGTGAACCAAGAATCTGCTCTGCTTTCTTTGACAGTTATGAACATGGGAGACTTAGAGGAGAGCATTAGGTGGTGACACTTTTCTAGTATAGGTCCCCAGGACAAATTTTAGAAACACTAAGAGACTTCCTGGGCCAGCAGTGACATTTTTAGTAACTCCCTGACAATTTTTTTCATTATGATTTTGTTTCTTTGAAACCAGCTCTGCTTTTAACATTCCCACCAAAATTATGTCTGACATAGCAGTTAAGCTTAGATATTTCTTGTATGAAAAGTATACCCTTTGGGCCTGAAAGTGCCACCTGAGAGTTTCACTTTAGTTGAAAGAGGTATCTTCACTTTATTATGAGCAAAAATAAGAATTTGTTTCCAATCTATTTTATTCACACTGCTGCAAGTTTGTAGAGTCTGTATCTCCTTTCTGTAGTCTTTTTCTGGGATGAAGAAACTTCACCTTGAAAGTCTGTAGTCATTTAGAAGACAAACTCATACCTGGGACCATTCCTGTCACCCCACACTGTGCCCTTCCAGTACCATTTAGACTAGTCCAACCTGGCTGAGATGAGCAGCTCTGCCCACTGAGTCACTGCTTCAGTAGATTTTAAAGCAGGAGAGAGCTGACAACTCATTTAACATATCTCAAAGCAACATTTAGCAAATGCCTTGGGGTTATTACTAACAGCTGAAGGCAATCAGCATCCACCAGCACCTGGCCACATGCTCTACCAATCTAAAGTTCCAGCTCAATTAATAAAGACACACCCCTGACAGCCTGGCTTGTTCTTTTTAATGATTTCATAGAAGGGTATTGACTAAAGCTTCATTCCTGCAAACAGTCTGCACTCAGAGCATTTGCACATCTCAGCACTTCAGTGCCCAATGCAGGTGTCACTAGAGAGTGAAATTATCCTTTAATTTGCTCTCTGGTTTTGGGGGGGGTTTTGGGTTTGGGGTTTTTTTGGTTGTTTTTTTTTTGGTTGGTTGGTTGGGGTTTTTTAATTTTTATGTCTGTACTGAGTCCAGGGATGGAAAATTTAATTTACCACCAAGGCAGCCACTGAGCTGCAACTGCATCCATGGCAGCCCAGCAGCATGCAGGGCTTTGCAGTGTTAAACATGATGAAGCCCCATCCCTGTTGCTGGTGGCATCCAGCTGCCAAAGCAGGTGGGTGGGATGGAGGACTCTGCCAAACATCTCCCCACTGCCTTGCTGACTGGCACATGGAGCTGTTCTGGAGCAGATGCTGACATGGCCCCTTCACAAATGTCCCCAGCAAATGAGGAGAGCAGATTTACTTCAAAAAAACAACAACAACAACAACAACAACAACAACAACAAAAAAAAAAAAAAAAAAAAAGGCAAGACAGTTGTGACCATTTTGTTCCAGAGCAGCAAGCTGAAAATTTCTCATATAAGAGAGGGAGAAAATGGGGGAAGAGGGAAAATGTTGAATTAAAGCTGGCACAAAAGGATGCTGCTCTTCCAAGAAGCTGAGTACAGCTATCAGGGCCTCAGAAATGGCCATTTAAAGAGAAATTCTTTTTTAAACACCTTCCCCAGAGTTTGTGCACAAAAAGGAGCTATTCAACCCATGGGCACTGAATGTGTTGAGCTAAATAACAGTATAATAACAATTCTGCACTCCCACATATCTATTTTATTCACAAAACATGTACATATTAGTCAGCATGCCTTTGGAGCCGTGGTGGGGTTGTGAAGCAGTCCTGACCTCATCAGCCACTACTGCACTGCCAACCATTAACTTCTGCCCACTGTGAGACCCTGCTGCCTGTGCTGCTGCAGCCTGTGCAATTCACTGGCTGCTCTGAGAAAGGGGTACAAATGGAGCTATCTGCACATTAGAACTGACTTTCATGGTTCTCTACACCATTTTATTTCTCTGTGGTAGAGATGTGATCCCTTTTCTAGCTCAGCACCTCTCTTCCTGCATTTCAGGTTGCCCTTCAGGCTTCACTTGCTGGATTGCTTAGAGTAGATTTTTTATAATAGCTCAAGCTAGGCTTAGTTATAATAGCTAAAACAGGCTTGGTTAATATTCCCATTTAACAAATATGTAATTTCTTACCTTATTTGCATTAAGTGGAGCTCTTAGTGCCTTGCTATATTAACTTACTTTTGGCTGAATGAAAACAAAAGTGATTTACATCATTCTGATGTCCTCACTGCTTGCTTGCACTTCCATGTGCAAACTCTACCAACAAAACCTGCACTGTCAACAATAGCTGTGGGAAGACATGAACAGGTCTCATTGTTCATATGTACATGCTAAATTCATTTCAAAAATCTCATGTTTTAAATGCACTTATCAGGTTAATTCAATACAATATGAGGTCTCTGGATTTTGCTTTTAATCAAAACTACACATATGAATAGTTCAAATGATTTTGAGAAATCCTAGCGTATTATATAAAGGCTGTTTTTTTTATCATGAAAGCACATAACCCTATCAAAAGAAAAAAAAGAGTTGACAAATCTACCAGTGGTTAAACCATAATAAGAAGGAATTATATTTTTAGCCTTTAATACTTTGGAGTATTAAATTAATACAGAGTCCCAAAAAAGCTGTCCCCTTTCAGCCTGTACCTAATATTAAGCCAGCCTGACCTGTGCTCAAGGGTTATGCATTTCAGCCTTTTTTCAACACCAGAAGGGCCTAAGAGTCTCACAGGCCTTTGGAATCTTCCAAGTTTCTACAGATTTGTTAAGAATCAATCTTGTTTCAGAGACTGCTGGAACCAGCCTCCCAAACTCTCCTGGGTATTACTTCTCAGCACTGAAGGATTTCGAAACACTTGAGCAGACACTGCCTTGTCACCTCTGCTCCCACACAGAATGCCTTTCCATGCATCCCCCACAGCACAAGGGGAGACATCCTGCCCTTCAGCCTGGCTGGTGCTTACACCAAGCATCTCCCCTTACACAGTAATTAGCTCTCTGGAAAGTGCCATTTAGCCCATTCTTTCCTGAGACTGAATGGCTTATAACAAATTCCCACCTCCATCTCATATTTACTTAAATATACAGCAACAAAATAGTTTTCAATATGTAATTTTTATAAGTACTACCTCAAGATACAGCCACTTGTGTACTGGCACATTATCTTCTTGTGTAGGCACAGTGCATAAATGAACAGGCAATTGTGGCTCCTCACATATGGATTTGGAAGAAGAGAGAGAAACCCAGCACTCGTTAAGGAAGGGACTGCTTTGAAGTACTGCATGAACACACTTAGCATAATGCAGTTTGCTGACTGGGGCTTCCAGCAACAACCAGAATATGAGCAAATTATAAAGATAATGTTTCTAGAAATTATTGCAAGACTCATGTTTTCTGTTTTACACAGCATCAGTATTTTAACCCAATGACCTGGCACCTAATCTTTTCATAATGTGACATTTAATTAACGTTGCTTCCATGCATCACATCCTCCTGCCACCGCAAATGAAAGCTGCTCCCTGCATTAGAGAGCTGTAACCTTCGGGGGTGTGTTGTTTGCACACACATCCTGCAGAATTTGCATGCATTAATGCAGGAGCTTGATAAAGGACAGTGAGCCACAGCACTCTGATGATCTCTCCCATAGCTGTGGTCTCTTTGTGCTGGCTTGCCAGGTGCTTGCTTAGGATCCCATGGAGCGGAGTGACCCAGTGTGGGCAGGGGACTGATCTGCCCTGTGTGACAGGCAACCTTGCCCTGCCAAGTGGGAGCTGTCTGGTCAACTATTTTGAGCTGATTATGCCTCCTCCCCTGGGTATGGCTGCACCAGCTACTGCAATCTATGCTCACAGATGTTGCTGCCTGATGCCTTTAATGGTCATTTGTGGTCTAAAAAATTTTTAAAGGCATCTAGAAGGGGCAACAGACATTTGTCAGTTCTACAGAGGAACGGGAATAAATAGTAAATAATGTATCATATTCAGACCCATCTTTTGCATTATGCAAACATAAAGACTCCTTTCTGGCTCCAGAGAACTTTCAGTCCCTCTTCCATGCTCCAAAATAGCAAGGAGACTACAATAAATTTGAAGAGTTGCAGCACAAACTTAAGGATATTTGTATCTCTCATTTCCAAGATGGGAAGCAGTCTGCCCCTACTGTTATCATTAGCTAAATCTGTGCCTTCTACTACCTCTCACTTTCCATCCTCTGTATTATTTTCCTTCCTCTGACTTGGAGAGGCACACTGAAACTCCCTGATGGGCTAAAGCAAAGTGGAAAACCAGTCACTATTTAATAAGCAAAACCGTGCCTGTTTTATTTATTTAGGCAATTTCTGTGAACTCACTGGTTGTATTTGCATGAGTGCTCCTCATCTTGACTAGCTGGATGCTATAGGCAAAACCCTCATAAAAATTGGTATTTCATGAAAAACATAAACTTTACGAGCTATTCTGCTCCTAGAGACCTTTCCTCTGTTTCTATTCTCTTCTTCTTTTTTATGAAGGACATTTCTGGACAACAAGATCCAAGGGCTTCTTAGCGAACATCTGCTATTGAAAGCTATCTCCCAAGAGAGCCAAATCTTTCTTGCCTTGGCCCCACAAATAGTTTTATCAACTTCAGTGGAACTATGTGTGCGAAGCAGACAGGACTGACCTCTGCCAAGAACTATGTGCCGTGTCCATGAAGGTTGCTCCTGCTACTTCAGTGACCTCACACCCCAAAGTCTTAAAGTACCAGTAGTTTAAACAGAAAGACGTTAAAGAAAACAATTTCCTGCTATCATATGCAGCTCTGAAGAATAGAGAAGACAAAGTGTAAGACCTTTTTCTTACCAAAATGTTTCTATCACATTTCAGTGCCTGTTTCACATAGATAAATTTTTCCCAAAAACAGTTTGCTCCCCAGTGCTTAAAATGGGAAAATGCTACAAACTCAACCCTCTCGTGTGGGGTTTCTGATACCAGTTCGGGGATTAGTGAATTGGTCACATCACTGTGCTGTGCTGGGACATGGAGTGGAAAGTTACTGCAAAAGGGAAGCTAAGGTGAGCCCAATCACACCAGCTGGCAAATCAGCAGTGTGTTGAAGGCTGTTACAAAAATGAGGTTTGACACCAAACCCTCCTGCCATTGTGCCTTGCACAGATACATGATTTCATACATAAAAGTAACACCTGGCAAATTTTGAAATATCTCAGTTTAAAGCTGCATATATACAACATCTTCCTACAGCTCAGGCTGCTGCAATGGCCATGCTTGGGTGACATTGTTAGTGCTTCCTTGGCATTTGTGCAACTGGTAAGTGATAAATGCTTAGGAACAAAGAGATTAACCACACAGTGTGCAGTGCTGAACTGCTCCATTCAGCCATTAACCACAGCAGTCCTACATTGACATCTCAGCTGTAATGACACATCCTGTCAAAGCTGGACTCCTTTCCATGTATATTTTAAGTCCAAGCCTGCTTTTTTGTTTTAAAGACTATTGCAAAACAACCCACTACTGCCTATAAGGGTCCATACAACATATATATTTCACCTCTGACACTGCTTTTCTTGCATGGCTGATTCATCCAGAAATTATCCCAGGATTCAAATGTGCTCCAGTCACGAAGGGAGCTGGCTAATTCCTTCCGAAGTGACAACAAATCCACTAAACAGCACAGTCTTGTGCTCAGCCTTGCTGTGAAGGAGTGAATCTGTTGCTAATCCTTTTAAGACTATCCATCACGCATTGACTAGTAAGGACCAGTGTCATTACAATGAAAAATGTTGTAAGCTTCAAAGTATTAGCTGCTTTATTTCTGATAATAATAGCTGTTTTCATACATGACACACAAAACAGACCTTAGCTAGGTTTTTAAACCATTTAGAGTTTTCTTTTAAGTACAGAAGTTAACACTTACTCTAGAGTCCTTTTTTTCTGGTAATTAAAGCATTTTCAATTTAATTTCCTTAACTGATGACCTGTGTCAGAAAGAGTTATTTAGGACACATGCTTTATGTTAGAACCTTAATTTGGTTGTGTTCCCCGCGGGGACTATTGCACTGACACTACTTAAAAGATGCTGCAACAGCAGCAGCAGCAGCATCTTTTACCTTTTACACCCATATGTCTTCAGCAATCCGCCCATAATAACCCCTGGAGGAACAGGGAAAACCCTTTCATTCCTAGGAGGAGATACTTTACGTGTAAAGTCACCACAAGAAGAGGGCTGGGCTCTGGTGGGGCTGCCAGGTGTCACATCCCTCCACCTGCCGGGCTCGGCAGGGCTGTACGGGATTCCCGGGACAAGGGGAGCAGCGGTGGCACCCAGCTTTCCGCAGGCACTCAGCTTTCACACCCTGCCCAAAAGACCTCCAGCCTGAAGGCAGACGCAGCGACCCAGGCACCTAATGAGGGGAGCTGCAGGAGTTCCAATTATCTCTGCAATCAGTTCACTGCATCTCTCCCAGCCCCTTTTATGGCATTCTACTGTCCAGCTGGTACCAAAACCAGAAAATGAAATGGAAATATCTGGAACACAAGATATGATGCTGCTAGTGGGAAATTACCAACTTGCTGACTGGAATTCCCTATACATCTTTAAGGAGATTACAAGTAGTTCTACTGAAGTCTGAAAACTGACTAGATATTTGGCTCAGAAAACACATACTTCCTTGGGAAAAACAACAAAAAAATTATTTATCACTTTCTCATCCATGTCTTTTTTTTTTTTCCATATTAGTAAGACAGGGAGGCAGCATAGCTGCCTGACAATTCCTTTGCTGTACTTTATTGATTTCTCATATGAAGCCATGTTCCCCAGACAGTGATGTCATTTATTTCCATAGCAACTGTATAACATCAGAGGACTATACCTAAGCAGGTGGAGAAAAACCTTTGGGGAACAAGAATATATTATGTCCCTGCAAATCTGCCTACACCAGAAGATGTCTGAAAGCTGGCTCTGAATAGTCTTATTTTAAAAGACTGAGCAGTAACAGTGGCAATTATTATCCATTCTTCATTGGCAGTGGCCAAATCAGATTCAGATGGGCAAAGCCTACTACTCTCTGCTCTGCAGAGCACTGCTCTGTATGTGCTACATTGAGAGAAGTGGCAGAAAAACAGCTTTTCAGCAGCCCACTCCAACCACCATAATCCCCTTTCCTCCTGCTCAGGAAGGCAATGCTCATCAAGTTATCAATGAACTCAGGTTGGTTACCAGTTTTTCAGAAGCAGGACTCAGCTTTCCAGATCAGTACTTAAAACTCAAGTCCAGTGTGTGCCAGCCATCTTTATTGCTCTATGACTTTGTAGCACAAACTTGTGCAGCACTTGGCTCCAGCCACACAGTGGGCTCTGAAGTTTCTCCTTTTGCAGACAAGACAGCATGGAAGCAGTCCAGGGACAGCACCTTTTGATTCAATGAATCACTAATTATAATCATGACCTCTCTCAGAAAGGAATTTTACCCAAAGCACCACCAGGGGTTCTGGTCATCAAAGCCTCCATGGCCCAACAAAGTCCTAGACATGGTATTGGCTCCTCTTCAGCAGTCACAGCATTTGAGCCAAATCTGACCTTTTTCCTACCAAGTTGGCCCATTTCTCCCCCAAAGGTCACGCATGACTGCAAGAAAACAATCCTGCTAGAGCCCTTTCTTCAGCAACCACTGCAATGTGCTGAGGTCAAGAGGATGAACCTGTCCCAAGGTCAGGGGCAGAAAGGCTGGGCCCTGCCACTCCTGCTCATGTGAGTTAGCAGTGTGCAAAGGGAGAAGGGACACAAAGGGGCTCAGAGATTACTAGAAGGTGACAGCAACTGCATAATGCAGAGGCTTCTCAACAACAATGGCTTGGGCATAGACCTGCTCTCTTCCAGTTTTCCCATAGGCAAACACAGGACTTATGACACTTGTACAAATGACTGGATGTGATCAATTCTTCCTATCATCAGTAAACACCAAATAAGCAACTCTACTTCCATCACTGTAAAATACTCCTATAGTCTATACTGATCCCACATTCCAGGCTGATTTCTGCCTTGTACAGAAAAAGTGAAGCAAGATGCTTCACATGGCAAATAAAAAGTAAAAAATAACTGTTGTTACATCTTTTTTAATCTGTGAAAGTCAAAGATAAACACCTGAAACAACATTCAGCTAATGAATCTCTCGAACAACAAAAGCACTCCATGGTTAACAGCTGCCTATTCAGCAGGTTACTAAATCCATTACTGTGAACTCCTGATCCAGTTCATTTTAGCAAAGGATAAACTGAGGCTTTTGCTTTTAAAAAATTGCAACAAGAAGCTGGTCTGCTCTTTCCCTATTAGGAAAGCAGATAAACTGAAAAGAGATGCTTTGGGTAAATTCAAGATTTGAATTATTCATTAGCTTGACTAATTAATCTGCAGTTCAGTACAGTTAATAATTTCTTTAAAGTAGCCTCAGAACTCAGGGAGATGCAGTGCAACAAATGACAGTACAAATAGATTTTTCTTTTTTCCTATTAGCACCACATTAGTCTGTGCATAAAGCTCTCTTTTAACATGCAAATACTTTCCCATTGAGGTAACACAGTGTGGGTTTAGATTATTGCTGCCAGTAACCAGTATTTTCCATTTTTATGATCTCTGTATCCTTCAGAGACTTCTCTCTGCTTTATAATTCCATTGCCCATCCATTGTCAGTTTTCTCCAGCATCTGCAACCTGTTGTCAACTGTGATTTGATTTACTTTGTCAGTTATGTATCTTCTTGTGCCCTTTGGTCTGTGCTTACACATAAACTATATTGACAGCCAGGGAGACCTGACTGACAGCTCTGTGTGTTTCCCTTCAGAGTTTAGCCTATACATGCTGGGAATGGTCTCATGAAGGCACAGAGATGAGGGGCTGACATCACTGAAGATGCCTCAGTGACTGGCAGCCTCCCTGAAACACCTTGCATATACTCCCCCACTCTCAGATGGACCCCAAAGACAACATGAATGTCATTCTGATGATGGCCCCTGCATGGTTGCATTAGGGAACATACAAAACACTTAAATAAAACTACTAACTAGTCATACCATAAAATGCAGCTCTTCCTGCAGAATAGATAATCCTCCAGATACACACATGCATCAATTTTATGAGTTGATTGACAGTTTCCTACTTTTAACTCCTTCTTTTGTGTTGAATTATACCAGACATCCTGCAGCTGAGGTGTTTGGCCTGTGCTGTAGTGCCTTATTGCTACAGTCTAAAGCCACTGCAGGAAGGTTGATGGAAAAAGCTTGCAGGGCTGCATCTCCTTCCTCCCTTTTCTGGGAGAGTTCCTTCTTCCCAAGAAGGAACTGCTCATCTGTGAGCAGAGACCAAGAGAAAGAATATCAAACTAATCTGGAATCTCTTTCTAACGCTGACTGATATTGGTATGCACCACTATTACCTCTACCACATAATACCATCTGCCCAGGTGTTCCCAGGGCAACAATGAATTTTGCAGTCTGATATTTGCTGATATGACCTAGAACAGGAAAGCGGAGCATTTGAAAAGTTTTTTCAGTTCTCCATTTAAACTTCACATGTGGAAAACTATTTTTGTTGGTGCAATAAGCTCCAACCCTTAATGTTTTCCTACTGAATTCACTGAGCAACAGCGAGAGCTCAGCCCAAACAGGAGCAAAAACAAAGCAAGCTGAAGCAAGCCCATTTATGTCTAGTTCTATTCCTTTGCCTTTTGTGAGCAGAAGGACCACATAGGATGGACAGCTACCAGCCTCTTGAAATCAAATCAGTTTCTTTCAAAGAACATTGTATTTTGTAAACCAATTAAACCACATGAATAGTACAAGCATGAATAGGCTTTTGTTTTATTCAAATTAAGATATTTTGGATTTGTGAAGCTGCAAATAGATATGACAAAAAAGGTAACAAGGATACAATAGAAAATTATGGAGCAGGGAGAAATTTAATTACATGCCTCTTTGATTGAAAGTTCAAGGTTCTTTTTATATTGCTTCATATTTATAAATTCACAGATCCTGTCTCTTTGTTTTCCAAATATGTTCAGGAAAATACATTGGTTGAAATTGTCCTTCCATGGCTTTTAATTTCAGCTGCATGCTGTTTAGATCTTTTTATTTCTATAAAAATTCATAAGCAGTTCCAAGCCATGAACTAACATGCTTTCTTTTAATGAAGGCTGGATCAAAATCTCCCTAAGTCCTCTCATAAGGGGGAAATCCTGCAGAATTTAACAGTGCACAATAACCCTTCTAAACAAAAAGTTTAAAGAAAATCTAAGCCAGCCAGGCAGAGCTCTACATCACTGTATTCAGCAGCTGAAAGAGCAAGGCTTTCCATCAAATAGTTTTTAAAGCAGTTTTTAGAAGGCTATTTCATTCCCATAAGCAAAACCCTCTTCTCACTACACTAAAAACAGACACTCCTTCTGACACAAGCAATGTGTTCTGCTCACAGCTCAGTTACAGCCTGACTCTGTGGAGCTGACCACCTACACCCCTCAGCTCCTCAGGGTGGGGTTCCAGCCTCCTTCAACATCACTCATTCCCATTCCTAATTCCCTAATTCTCATGCATTTGAATTTACTGGGATGTTTGTTTTCTGCTGGATTTAACAAAACAAAACAAAACAAAAAAATCCCACCAAACCAAACTGCACTAAGATGCCAATTTATAAAAGTATATGCATGATAATATCAGCCTTCCTCATTTCAGAGATCATATTCAGGATGATGGGAGTGGTCCAGATACCTGGAGTTCTGCTGTATGAGTCTGGAACAAGGACTTCAATCATCTGAGCATAATCATATTCTCATGAAAATCAAGAGTTTAGCCAGTTTTACCAGGAACTGTGTGATGTGCATGACACTGACAAGGCAACACGACACCTATGGAAAAAAAGCACTGATCTGGGTCTTTATCAACTTGTATGAAATGCATGGGGTCACTGCTGAGCCCTGTGGAGCAACAAGAACAAGCATTAGGAACACGACTCCAAAGATAGCCTGGTGTCAGGAAACCCAGAAAACTGCCCCTCTCTTTCAGCAAAGAAAAACAGACTTTAGCCTTTGGGAGTATCTGTTTTCATTCTGCCATCCTTTCAAATGCAATCCACTGCTCGTTGTGGTCCCAGCTGTATAAACAGCTGCCAGATGACCTAAAGGGATCTGCAGAAGTGGTAGCTCTATCCCTAAAGGTAAACAGCCAAAATATACAGTTTGTCCTGTGCAGGAGGTAAAAAAATCCTGACTGTTACAGGACATGAGCCAAAGAAGCCAATAGTGCAAGGTGCCAAGTATCTCCAGAGAGTTAACTCCCCATGTTGGCAGCCCTAAAAAAGGACACAGCAACACAGATTGCTGCTACTGGAAGGATAGTTACATAACACAATTTTGTATCCTTCCACATGACTGAAAAAAAGTTGTGCGGAGAATTACTTGTATCAAATTAATTACATGAGGCTGATCTGACTTAGAATTCTGCAGAGGTTGCAGGTGACCTGTCTGTACAGGGTACTTAAACCCAGCTGGCAGCAAGGACACAGCCCTGGTATGCTACCATGTCATTTGGACAGAGATGTTTTCCAGAGAAAAGCTGCACTTGAAATAAACTAAACTAAAGGAAAAGCAAGAGCACTGGGAAGTTATTCCAGCCCGTTGGCCTGCACAAAACAGTAGCTTTGTAAGAGCTCTTGCAGGGCAATAAATGTGATGCAATTAATACAAATAAACCCTGGAGTATATCAAAGCACATTGGGAGTGAATTGAAGCTAGTGGCACCTATACTGAAGGAAAGATTCAAATAACAGAAAAGATGTCATAAAAGAAGGGAGGTGAAGTTTGTGGTTTTGGAGAAACTTTTACGGATTGCAGGGCCAAGTTTGAGGGTGCTGCTGGCAGTAATGCATTTGCTTGTGCACAGACTTTATGCTGGGTTTGAGCTGTGCACTGAACAGAGACAGCTGGGGTAAGGCTTAGGATTAGGAGAAGATTGCATGAAACTCATGTAAATTATGTTATTCATTTTCTTCTGGGTTTTCTTTCACCTATTTAATGGGAAAACAACATAGACCATAATGAAGTCCCAATTTTTAAACTGTACCAATCTCATTGTTCATTGCACATTATGAGCGGGATTTCATCGGTTTTAGAAGAGCTGAAAGCATGCAAACGTCTATGAAAGAACAGCAAATGTAATACAAGCTTTACAAACTGTACATTAAAGGTCCTAGAACTATGAGGAATTAACATTAAACTTTAGCATATTGATGTTTTTGTCAGTTCTGAATTGTTCATATAGTGAGACAGGCATGATGTTACATTTCACATAAACTTTTGCTAAAAATTACTTTTTCATAAACAGTTCTCATTCCTGGCAACTAAGGATACAACAGAAGCTTTCTCATGAAAACAAAGTTATTACTTATCATACTGCTGTATTGGTTTGAAGTGATTAAAAAGTGAGTGCATTACATGATTATTTATTTAATTAAGTGTAAAAGAAAGCCTGAGCTCTCTAGTTCCCAGCCTCATTGCTGCTTGCTCTTGTGTTTTACAAGGCTTTTTAGCTATTATTATAAAAATCAAATCACACTATTGTTTTTAGCAGCATCCATTATTTTTGCTTTTATGAAAGCTTGAAAAACACCTTGGAGCCTTAATGAATGTGTTTTAAGTTCAATACTGTGGACTGCTTCTGCACCAGTATCAAATGTATTACTAATGCTTTGTTTTCTATACAGCAGATTTTTTTAGCATTATTGCACAATGACTTGTGCTCTGTTTATGTAGATGTGATATTTATGTGTACATGGTGTCTTATTTCCAGCAGGTACCATGTGGCCAATATCTGCTTTGAAGGCCCTTTCTTTAAAATCTAAAATATAATTCAAAATAAATTCGATATCCCTCATGTTGGAGGGTTTCAGAAACAGAAAAGTTGGACCTTCCCCATACTTTTTATGTTCTTCAGAAACTCTCATTCAGTGACAACTAGTTTCCTTTTCCGGTTTTTTTGAAAAATTCATGTTGATTTGCTGCAAATGAATTAAGCTCAAAATACTAGAAACATATAGTTTTGGCAAGTGCTTCAAAAATGTCTTACCAACCTGATGAGCTGGGAGTTTCGCAGTCTTCCTCCCCTCAGTTTGGGGAATTCTCTGCTTTATGGTGAACACAGCTGCAGCACCCACGCTTCCTCAGGGTGCTCAGAACTTGTTCTGAAACCCACAGATGATGAAAAACCCTTTTTGAGCTAAGCTGCAGTGAAACCTGCCCGTGCACATGCCTATGCATTCTCATGCCGTTTTCCTACAGGGAGGGACAACATTTGTCTCACTTGAGGTTGCCAGAAAAACAGTTTTCTTTCCCTTCTTTCCCTCACACAAAGTGGTTTTGTAAGATTCAAGACTTTGGTCTGCTTTACAATGTAAATATATGAAATGGCCTTTCAGCATTCCGGTCTTACAGCATGATACACAGCACAGTGCAGAATAAGGGGGACTTTGTCTCTATAGAGCCTTTGGCACCTTTTTTATAATGTAACAAAATCTATGCACTGAATTTGAAAATTGCTAAGAATGATGGCAGATTTTCCTCTGGCTCTGAGCCATGCCTTTTGGCACCTTCATTGTGAAGGGATACCCAAGTGCTGGCTGAAAATGAAGAAAGATTATTACAATTCGTCTTCACAAAATGTGTGAAGCCTGAGACTTTGTGGCTGATTCCAGCTGTAGAGTTGAAAGTTCACGTGTTCATGCAGAGTGCAAATATAGTGCCAAAGGTTTATGCTCAGACATATGAGCTCTTTTGTATATTCAAGTTGGTCTGTACAGCAGCAGCAGAGCAGGGAAGGTGGGTGTGTACGTGTGTTAGTACAGCAGATTGGATCGTGACTGCAGAGAGGTAAATTGGATTACTTTGCATCTTCCATGAAGCAATCTATTCTATTCTCTTGCTTGCAAATCTTTCACAGCATTTCTGGTTGACATGTTTCAATTTTGGTCTTAGGTGAGATGAAAGAACCCAAGGAGTGTCTGCTCTTGTTACAGCCAAGGCAGAAGAACATTTTTCTAATAGGATTCTGGATTTCACTGTTGGAGAGTCTGCTGGGCAGAGTGAACTCCAGCAGGACCCTTTATACTCCTCTGCCACTGCTGAGATGCTGGCAGGAAATGAACATCTCCTGTTCATTCAGCAGCTCTTGAAGGCCAGCATGAAGTAACAGGGGGAAAAGAACTATAGGTAGGTGCTTTCCCAAAGAGGCTTCAGCTTTCTGTGGTGGAATGTGTTGGATGTTCATCCCCGTGCACACAGTGCCCAGTGCCTTTCTGCAATGCCTGTGCCTTAATTCCAGAGAAGCACTAATACATTTTTGCTCATCATTAGTCTTCAAAACAGTAATTGGCAGTCAGAATTTTTGAAAAGGAAGCTTTGGAAGGTCCTTTTGTTCTATAAAGTATGTGATAGCATTTCTTCTCCTGTTAAACCAGTCTAGGATTTGGGGATCACATGAACACAGCACGCTGTGAACTGATGCTTCTTTCTAGGCTTTTCTTTGATTGTAAGTCCTCTTCCCCAGAGTGGCTCAGCTGTTATATTCACAAGTTTGTCTGGTAAAGCTGGGGGCAGGGTATGGCATCTTCCTGAAGATACTCTGCTCTTCTACTGTGTCCATGCTTTGGGGTTATTTTTAAAGAGGGTTGTGGATTTTGAAATTTATGGTGCCCAAGTGATGTCTGGTTCTCAGAGGTAAGATGAGCTATTGGCATATCTGACTGTTCCATCTGCCTTCTTAAAAGGCGAGTGTGTTGGAGGCCACAGAAAGAGAGTTACATTGTTTAAAAATGGGAATGACTATAAAACACCAGAGGTATTGAAATGACATCTCATGCTCAGCTTTGGAATGTCTTTGTCATAGTAATTAAAATTTCCAGCCTTCTGTACAAATTATAAATTTGAGCAGTCTTCTGGGGCTGGTGTAGAAGATTTGACTTTAATTTTCTGTTTGAATTCGACAACCAACAGTGATTAACATTTTCCTAATAAATTTAGCAGGCAAACTGTGAGCACATGAACCATTTGAGGGACTGAAATTCCCTTACAGTGTTGCAAATGCTAGGCTTGTGACTGCTTTATTGAATTTCTTCAGCTGGTGTCAGTACTGATGGAAATGGTTATTGAGGAGTTCCTGAATTGTATTTTACCTAAATTATGGTATTTTTAAGATTTTTAAGATTCATCAAGAGATGGCTTAAATGAGGTAAATAGCTGTGACTAGAGATTGGAAGAAGCCTGAACAATATGGAAGGTGAAAATATGTGAGTTCTGAATTCTGCTTTGGTGCAGGGAAGTCATGTAATTTCACTATTATTTCCTAGATTATAAATGACAAAATGAAGCAGAGGAGATAATCAATATCTTGCTGACTACCCAGGTACAAGAATGCTTACTGAGTGGAAGTGTGTGAAGTCACTGAGATGGAAACCATATGGAAGTGATGGTGATATTAGGGTTGTCATTATTAATAAGACAGTTGACTAGAACTGCCCTTTTTGATCAGCTGTTCCTTTATCCAAAGAGAAGCTTTTAACTGGGAAGAGTGAAGAGAACTGGAATTTATATCCACAGAAAGTAGAATACCAACAGCTTCTGGGCTGGCAGCACTGCCTGTTGTACACACAACCTTTTGGGGGAATGTAAAGCCATTAAATTCTGCAGTTACTGCAGAGATTGTTTTGCAGAAGTAATGTTGAGCTTCCACTGGGCACCCATTACAGCTAGATTTAATAGGGAAGGGGAAAAAAAATAAAAAAGCCTTGTTGTCTCCAAGTTATTATGGAAATTAGGTAAGGGGAGGGGTTGTGCTGCTGACAAGAGAGCACTAGCTCTTGCTGGACCAAGTCCTGCAGCATTCACTCGGGCAAAGATTCCTCCCAGAACAGGATGAAATAATGATCCCATTGGAGTCAGCAGCAGATTCCCCACTGATGTTGGTGGAGGCAAAGCTTCACCCTGAGGCTACTGGAGAACTAGTTGGAAATTTCTACAGGGGACTGTAGGAAGAAAAGGAAGGAGCAGTGCTTGCAAATAGGAAGTTGTACTGTATGGCAGACAGTAAGATCTGCAGAGTGTCAGCAGATGTAATTGTAATGGAGGGTTTTTTCAAAACCCTGACAATAACACCAATGTAATAAATGCACAAACCACTAACTGTGGATGACTTCACAGCAAAGTTTAGCACAACTCTTCTTCTCAATTCAACCTGTATCCTAAAGCTGAGAACCACAGAATATTTAGCAAGAAACAAAATCTCACTTGTGTGTTTTCCAAACTTGACCTTAGCAAACTTTAACTCCAGCCTGAAAATACTTCAGATCACCAGAACTCATGCTGAAGATAAACTGGCGCATTCACCCCCCAGCACCAGCTCTCATCCCTCCTCAGTGGTTCCTTCAAGATACAGAAAGGGGCTTCTATTCTTTCCTCACTCTTTTCTCACCACCACTGCCTCAGTGCCCACACCTACAACAAACCTAAACATTGGTCCCTCCTGCCAAAACCAACTCTCTGCCACACTAACTGCTCCTGGAGGAGATTAGGCAACAAAACAGTTAGTTGCCTTCTCCAAGGGAGATAAGGTGGCAGCTCTGACACCAGCCCAGAAAGAAAAAGGGGTCCTCACAGAGACTCTGATGAATCTGTCAGTATTTCAGACCTAAAGCAGGCAGCAACTAAGGGAATCCTGCCGTGTTGACTGTTCAGAAGCTATGTCGATTCTCGGTGCGTTTCCACACGCTCCCAGCCCTTAGGCAGGATGATTAATAACCCTCTCTCACAGCTCTGTGAATGGGAAGATAACGACAGCGACACATATCTGTGGCTCAGACTCTTCCAGCTGCCGCCGGCCTCCGGAAAGTTATAAAATGCCGTGATTTCTTTAGCCCGCGGGGAAGGTGTGGCAGCAAACCTCGCTCTAGTTAAAACACACAATTACCGCTTCATGCAGGTAACTCAGCTGAGAAAAAAATCCTTTATCAGTCTAGCAAAGCACTGATCAGGGTGAGAGAGCTAGAAGGTGAATTCATTTAAATTTGAAAAAGTTTAAATAGTTTTTTAAAAACTCATTTTTTATTATTTCCTTTTTTAACACTCGAGCCAGGCGGACAGATCTGCCGTCTCTGAAAGGATGAAGAGCCTGTCACTTTGTCCCTGGCACTTCCCTTCTTGATTCTAAAAAGCTCTGAACACTGCTAAATCTAAGATCCTAGAGGCATCTGATAAACAATAAAGGCAAAACATCCATGCTATCCACTAGAAAAATCAAGCCTGCTTTTAGATGTCTCTCCTGCTCGGAAATCCTTGCAAATTCAATTTGTATGCTTAATGAGCATCTATGCCCTCATGTTGCTCTATTTACAAGGAGCAGTCCACATTACACAGCTAAGATTCTGTATTTCCTCTGCTTCTGAGTATACATTGTGCATTTTTATTCTTGAATCTGTTCATTGGCTGGTTTGGGTGTGAGACACACTTCAGCACTGAAATGCCAGCCTACCACCTTTGTATTTGTTTTGCTCAGTTATATTTATGATCCAGCTCTTGAAATTCCTTTCCATAAAGCTTTTCTGAAATACCTGAAATCCATCATAGTTTTGCCTGTACCACTGTGAAAAGTCTTTTGATCTCAGAAGAAGAAATTACCCTGGAAGCTCACACAAACTTGAAAAGTAACACATCGAAAAATGGAGGGCAGAGAAGTTGAAATCTGAGAGCTATATCAGAATAATAACTTTTTAATGAGCATTTGTACCTGTTCTATAGCATTTCTATTTGGGCATGGATTTAGAGCACTTGTCTATCTGCAGCTCTGCTCAGCCTCAAGTGCCCTTTCTGTCACACAGAGAGAGAGAGGTTCAGCCATGCAAGGGATATGCCACTTTACAGATAGGGAATGGGGCAGACACCCACAAAGGTGCTGCAAGAATTATCCATCACATAAGCATTCCAGCAACCTATTGCAAGAGGCAATTCAGAACACCATGAGCATATCCTCCTAGGTACATATTAGCTGTCTATTTGTGTCCATGATGGATCAACAGAAGTTGTTTAGGAAATGAATTTAACACAAGCATCTGCAAATAGCCCAGATGCTGCTGGTGAAATAGCACCAGAAAAGCTTTTTGGCCAAATCATCTAAGCAAGACTGCCCAAATAAAAAATAATCTTACCCAGTTTATATCCTATGCCTAATACCTAGCTAATAACAGACACTATCATTTTGGAGTCTGGGAACAGCAGGTTTATGTTCCATCACAATACAGTCCTTGGGTAAAAAAAGCTTGGAAAACATTGTGTTAAACTGTATTAAAAATATATTCATTCTCCATCTTCCAATACACAAAGCCACAATATGTGGTTATTTGTGCACTGGAGTGCAAACATGCATGTTGCTACAATAAGGATGAGCTCCATCAGAAATGACCAACCTCAAAATTCTTTTGTGATTAAGCCCAAGTCATGAAGCAGTTTTTAAAAAAGTACAGTATAACAAAGCTTGCACTGAACACTCTGTAGTTACTGAAACTACAGTTACTAAAGTTACTGAAAGAAATCCCACGGAGGAGGTTTTCTGGCATTTCCTTGGCCTAGAAGGGACACAAGCTCTATTGGGGTTGCTCTGTCCATGTGACACAGCACCAGGGCAATGAATGGGTCAGACTGAATGCCCACCCAGCCCGGACAGTGGACAGTCAGCAGCACAGAGCTGGTCTAAGTACAGACTGAGACTTTCTCCAGTGTACACTTTCAGTTTTCAGAAATCCAGGAGTTACAGGCTCTCACACAGATGGGGGAAAATGCATCTTTATAGTGACTTAAAGAATTTTATATGCAAGGGTCTGTTACCAATGCTCTTGTTCCTCTAGCAACCAACAAAATATGTTCCTCACAAGTAGCAGCACTTTATAGACAAATAAAAGGCATGACCTCTGCCTCCAGCAGTTTTCACTGGATAGAGGAAAACATGGTAAAAGGCAGGGAAGTGGAACAAGAGACTTGATACAGCATAGTGTCAGAAGGGCACCTGCTTTCATGGCTCAAGCATCCTGCTGTTCCTAGCTTTTAAAACACTGGCACAAGCCTTCAGGACCATGCCCTACTAGCACGAACATACAGCGTGGCAAGCCTAACTTTCACATGAGTGATTCCCTTCCCTAAATCCTTTTTCCTTTGCTTGCAATGCTATTGTTCCCATAAGATCTCGTTACATATTAATAACCATTCACCCATTCATTCTGATTCCAGAAGGGAAATACCAGCTACATAGTGGCTGACAGAATGACATTTCATTAACAGGTCTTAACATTTCGCTCATGTTTCCAACTTCACCATGGTTTTTGAAACACACAGAATAGAAAGTCTGGCACTCAGCTATGCTAACAATCTACTTGACTTTTTCCAGAACTACAATCTAATTCTGTGCCTGCTTAGATCAACCAAGAGTTTGACTCTTCAGCTGTCATCTCATCCCTTTGCCAGCTAGGTTTTCCAGCCAGCTATCCTTTCATGCCTTTTTGTCTCCACTTGTTTGATGCAGAAGAGAAAACCAAGTGCAGTGGGTTTAGTCACGACCCAGCCTTCTGTGATGTACAGTCATGAATCTCAAATAAGAGTACTGATAAGAAGCATATTAACCACCATGTGAGAATTTTAATCATTTCACAATCTTCTGCACCAGAGCTCTGCTTGGCATCTCTCAGTAAAACATAATGGCTCCAGACTGCAGCTTTGCAGTCCTGCTCACTTCAACTGCTTGCATGAAGTGCAAACATATCCCTGCAACTCTGCATTTTCCCTGCCACCACCCTGCACTGTGACCCTGGTAGTGAATGAAAAGAAACATTATTTAAAGCTCAAACTCTTTCACCTCAGCATTTTTTAATCTGTTCGTAAAGCCCCATACTGCCTGATTTCTTTGCTCTTTCTACTGTTCTCTCTTTGGAAATGGAACAATAATCTATTTTCAACAACACCAAAGGTAAGTCTATGTAAAAACAAACACCCATCTCCACATCACAAGGCAATTATGGCAGTTTACTGTCTCAGGTCCCCAGGTAAGTTACCCCTCAGATAATAAACTAATTACTAGCCAAGTTTCATGCATACATTTATACCTTAGCTGTGCAAAATGATCATTCTGATTTGAGATGTTCTATTAAAAAAAAACCCTATTCTTTTAAACTTGAAAAAAGTAGTTACCAGGACAAAAGGGTTATTTATGTAGCAAATCACATCTTCAGTATTATTTTTGTTAAATCTTTTGTTGCTATGATTTAAAATGGCATCATGTATACGTGCAAACAGATCCCACTTATCAGTATGTGAGATGCAGACATATGGAAACACATATAATAAAGAGAAGATTCAGTTACAGATAAATATATTTTCCACGTATGATTCACTTTTATTAGCATCTCTTAAAGCTTGAAGGGAATGTGCTTTGTAAGTAAAAGCTAACACTTCCTTTACAACTATTTCCATTCTTTATTGGCCTGTGAGGTTTATTTAACAGTTCATTATTAGGGTGCAAAAGCCACCTTCATTGTCACAGGCACTGAACCCACATGGTTCTTTCCCAGAACTGGGCTTGTTTGATCATCTCTTGCACACTCCACCTTCAGCCCCACCAAACAGGTTGCTTAATCCCCACTTCTTAAAGGGCTGACCAAACTCTTTGCCTTGATATCCAAAGATGCTGATCCATTTGCAAAGCTGTGGGACCAATTCCATTTCATCTGAGAGACACCAGCATGAAACCAGCATTTAAAACTTGCCCTTCTGAGGGCAAGAACAGCAAATAACTTAATTTCCCGCACATACTGTACTGTACTACCTACTGATTTTTTCACTATGCCTTTTCACTCTCCCTGCTCCAAATCAGACCATTTTTCTGCAACTGGAAGGCAAAACATCCCTCTACAACTGTCTCCAGCTTCCTCTGTGTAAAAGCAGGGTGTATACTTGTCTTCAACTAGGAGAATATGAGAGAACAGTGTAGTTGCTATACAGAAACCAGGTTGCCTACATGCTCATACATGCACGGAACAACTTGACAACAAGCAAGCACATCTCTAGAGGTTATCAGTATTTGCAGTTCTAAAGAAATTATTTTCTATCTTTAGGCACCACTAGATCATGCTTTCATGCTTCAGTTCATGAAGATGCCCAGAAAGACAAGGCCAATCAATACAGTTATTGACAGGTGATTTCAATGACTGTAACTCTCACTGCCAAGCACCAGTTTGCAGTTAAACTGCAAATATATCTCACACTGAGAAACACACAAGTGCACTACAAAGAAAGGCATGTCTTTGAGAATGCTCCACTTGAATAGAAGCATTCCTTTGGCATGAAAAAAAC
>VWYP01030531.1:0-67604 GCA_013400435.1 Pycnonotus jocosus | reverse complement strand
TTTTTCCCCTGAAGAATTTAAACTCTGCCTGCAAAACATGAGTTAATCTTGGGTGGATAAAAGACAGGTAGTTTTCAAATTATATCAAATGCGGGGATTTTTCCAGAAACTGCTGCTGTCTTTGGTACCTCCAAGCACTGCTATCACTCTGTCAATAAAGCAAAATTGGAATGTCTACAGTTCAATCCAGCAGGATCCAGAAACACTGCACGGGGACAAAACACACAGAAATAAATAAGAACCACATCAGCTTGTAAGAACACAGAGCAGTAGCTGAGGGCACACACAAGAAACATAATAAGAAGTAGGAAGAGCAGGAAGAGTAGCGTGTTCTACCAAACCCTAGGACTCTGAACCCACTCCCACTGAAATCAGCACTGCTGTCAGTGTCAGGAGGGGAAGAAGCAAAGTATCTCTGCTTTGCCTCCAGCTCTCTAGAAGAATATTCCCAGCCCCTGCACTCTTCCAGCACAAGCATTTATGTAACTGTACAATGATCCAGAAATAACTCAAATACACAATAACCAGCTATGGATGAAGTCTCCAAGGTCGATGAGTAAGAGCAGAAGAAAAAGGGATCATTTCCTCCTCTCCAGTAGCTGAAGGAGGAAGTTGAAATTCCTAAAGTGCAATCCCAGGGTGTTCACACTTGGTTAACACATGCCATTTCTCCCTAGAGCCATAATTCCACAGCATCCTAAGAACTGCCACTCATGAACAAGGGTTATTCATCAACCCTAACAGTGCCAAAAATATTGACTAGCCCTTTACATTTAAAGGTTCAGATCTTCAATGGTTTGTACGCAAACATCCTTTCAGCTGAATTTTCAGCCAAGACTCCTTTGCACTACAATGAATATAAACAGTGATTGCATTTTAAAAGGAGCTGTAAGCAACTGGAGATACTTCCCTCTCTCCCTGAGATAACTGAGCAGTTACCACCAACGGAAAGAAAAGAGCAATGAAAAAACAAAGTGCAATAACGTGTATTATTACAGAGGTGAGCTCTTAAACCTCTGTCTGACCAGTCCCCTCCTTCTGACTTTTAGCAGGAAGCCAAAACTTTTAATAGAGGATTAGTGGAAAACAGCTTTTCAGCAGGTATTGACCAACAGAGATCTGGCACATCAACTTTCATCACTGTCTCACAAGACAGACAAGCAGTTTTTTTAATACCCAGTTGTACTTTATATCATCTGTTTAAACACTTTTGCATGTAAAAACTAACAGGTAGAGGCAATTTGTATCTGCTAGTCCCAACAACAGCTTCAAGGTTTCTTATAAAATATTATTTCCTTTCAATCACCATTTGTGTTTCTCCACCCCATGTTATACTTTTCAGAAACTCAAGTCCAGTCATTTACAAGCTTCTACTAAAAATCCAC
Source organism: Pycnonotus jocosus (assembly GCA_013400435.1). Taxonomy (NCBI): domain Eukaryota; kingdom Metazoa; phylum Chordata; class Aves; order Passeriformes; family Pycnonotidae; genus Pycnonotus; species Pycnonotus jocosus. The sequence continues at coordinate 66,219 of VWYP01030531.1, read as the reverse complement.
TCTAAGACTCAAATCCACTTTATCTACTAAAAAAAAAAAATCCAGCTTTAGTGACGTGTGCCCAGTCTTCTGTATACTCATGCCAACTTTAAAAAATGGAAGCTATTTAATACTTAGGTCCCCTGGGACTTGTATACAAATAAATCTATCAAAAAGCATCATCCTTATTTTCCTTCTTCCTTATGCTAGACCATCTGTGCACTCCATTGCACAGCTAGAGGGAGAAAAAAAAAACAAAAACCACAAACCAAAAAAACCCAAAACAAACAAACAAACAAACAAAGCACCAACCCCCCCCCCAAAAAAAAAAAAAAAAGCAACCACACAAACAAACAAACAAACAAAAACCCAACCAGAAAGGAGATACTCTAAAATTACAGGGAAAGAGTTATTTGAGAGAAAAGCATTTTTGCTGGTGGCAGTGTCTTCAGCAGATAGCACTTTGGAACTGAAGGAGAAAGTAACACTTGTTTGGAGGGAGATTGTCTTCATCCATATCCTGATGGAAGCCTCCAGTACACAACTTCCAGCTTCAAAATGTTTCCATCACATTTGGCTCTCAACCACACTAACAGATGTTTAGACCATTGCCTTGTTTAGAGGGGTTAGACCATGGCCTTGCACCTTCTCTGCGCACAGAGCATTATTTCATACAGAACACAAGATTTCTTTGCACAACTCACCACTGTAAATCAGCTCTACTTTACTCCTCAGTCTTTGTGAAACACAGTAAATTGGAGACCATCTTTTCTCTCAGTTAATTCTAAATCCAGTTGTTGAGAGACAGCACAGAACATTAAGCTTTATAAGGGTCAGTGAGTAATTTCGGCAAAGGCCGTTTGGGTCCCTCTTCCTCATATCAGTTGGGGGGGATTTTTTGGGTAATTGTATTTTGGAAGGGAAATAGCATCCTTTAAAATGTTAGCAAATGCACTGCAGGAGACAGCCAGCCTGCACTACCTCAGGACAGCACAGGGCAGACTTTGCTTGTAGAAGCACATCCCTCCTTTTAAAGAGTAACACTGGCATTAACCTGTCCCTCACCCTTCCAGGTAGAAAAGTCAGCCAGCCAACCATTTGCTTCAGCTCCCCAGCCCAGCTGTGAGAGAGGCAGAGGCATGAAAGGAGCCTGAGCCCTGCCTGTTTTCCAGGGAGGAATGGGATGGAGGAAGAACAACACACATTCTCCCTGACACCGCCAGGCTTGGCAGACAGACATGCACTGAAGATGTGGAGCCTCACTGCAGGATGGAAAATAACTGTGACAATGGAAAATAACTGGCCCAGTGACCAGACAAGGATTTGCTCACCCTTCTCTGCTCATTACATATGGACACACCATAAATATTGAGGATGCCTTATTGGAACTCTTCATAGATTAGACTCCACATTCTTAATTAAATGCTTGATAGATCTACACTGTGCTTAAATCACTACATGTGGTATTACAGATAAATTAAATGTAAGAGTAATACAAATAAGATGGCCCAGGCGTTTAAGTCCCTGCTTCCACTTGCAAGCAAAACTGTGACTCTTCATCTAGACAGCAGTCTTGCAGGAATATAAACTGCCACTGCAGAAGCAGTATTTTTCCCATATAAAACAAAACAGCCTTGTTATATGCATAAAATATTCCAAGTTTCCACATTGTGTCACATTTGTGAAAGCTTCCACTGAGAACATCTTCATTTTCGTATTTAAAGCCACAGAAAATCTGGAAACTGTTTTACATTATTCAAAACCCAGAAATACATGTTTCTTTAGTTTGTAATTAAAGTGAAAATGTTTTCCACTGCTCACTGTCATCAAATTAAGTTGCGGGCTTTATTGGAGTTAGCCTGTACCTTATCAGTCTGTTCCAGCTGTTCTGTGTAATAAACACAGATTTCAATTTCCACAGACTCCAGTCTAACAGACCGTGGATCTTGCCTGACTAACACAGGGCAATGGATGGGCAAACTAAAATGTGTAAGAGATGTGACTCCAGGGTGAGAGAAAGTCTGCTTGTCAATCTTTATAACCTCTCCATTAGATCCCTGCTGTGTCTGTGTTGTCCCTTTCCCACAGGACACTCCTACAGCAGGACATGGGCAGCACTAAAGCCTAAGAAGGGCTACCAGTTCTCCAAATGCTCTGTTGGGATCCATCCCTAAAAGACATCAAGTGGGCATGGAGCCCAACAGAGGAGTCACCTGCACAGACCTGCAGCTTGTGCTTGCTGACTGTTCAACCTTTGTTTGCCACTCTCCCCTGTTTCTTTCCTCCCTGCTTGTCAGCTCAAAAAGCCATCTGGAGTTTCATGCCATTTGCAGGTTATGACCAATTATTATGAGACCTGCAATCCAGAAGCATTTGATATGACTTGCACATCCTGCAGAAAGATGAATGTGAAGGATCCCACAAGATGACCTGACTCCAGCCCTGTCACTGATGTGATAAATGAATCCTGCATATGAAGGTCAGAGCAGCAAACATTTTTGCCTCTAGCAAGGTTCTGGCATCTGGCACCACTGTATTCTTTGTATCTGTTGCAACCTCCTCTATTTTTAACAGAAAATTGAAAACAATTTTTAAAACCTCCTTTTAAGAGTTACATGCAACAGAAATGTACTAGACAGTTCCACATTTCAACTCTAAATTAAAGCCCAAAGCAGTTAGTTTGATAAGACCCATACTTTACACTACAGCATGCCCAGAGTCTGGACCTTCACTGTGCCCCAGGAAGACAAGGCTGGCACTCCCAAGGCCTGGGAGGCTTCAAGAAATTATAAAAGAATATAAACAGTTCAAGATTTCATCTTTTTAAAATAAATCACAGGGAAGTGGGGGGAACACATTCCCCATACTTTGTAACAGATGGAAATTTTCTCCCATGAACATCTACTCAAACAAAAGATTGTTTGTCTTCTAAAAACGTTCATTCAAAGACTGCCAACCATCTTTCTCAGTCTGTGCCCCAAACTGCTTTGCAGATCTTCAGCTCAGAGATAGCAGTGCTTTATGGAGTGGAAACCAGGTATCTATTGAGTTTAAATAGCTTACTAGAAAGATGTTTGCTTTTTTCATTTTAATTTTTTTTTACAGTTTCATTGTATCCTCTGCCTAATTAATCTTCTCATTTACAATGTCTTATTATCCTCAAGTCTTTTAGTAAGTATCCACCAGCCAGAGCTACAGTAAGTAGTCCCCACAGACAGCTCTCCCTAGCACATTTGCTGACTACCCCATAATTAACCTCTAGCTGAATGGCTCAGCAGACATTTTCAGCCTCTACAGAAACAGCCTGCTTTCTGTGTTTGGTTCATTCTTCTCAGTACCTCTCATAAGAAATAAACAAAAAGCCCCCTAAAACTACATCTAAACAACACGCAACCTTTTGCACTTTTGATTTCAAACAACAATTAACTTAAGGCATTCCAACAACAAGTGCTGTCCTCTGTATATCAAGATGGGAAAAGGAACAGCGGGGATTTATGTTTTGGCCCACATAATTTTTCAAACTGCTTTTCAAAACAAGCCAACCATATGCATGTCATTTTAAAAAACTTGAGTCATACTGCCACACACTCTTCAGCATGACCTACCATTATAAATGAAAATTGCTGTCAATTGAACATGAATTAGCTCTTTTGTTCCAAAAAGTGAGAGATGACAAATTGTTTGCTCCTAAACTAATATTACTCAAATATCCTCTAGATTGAAATACTGCTATCCCCACTTCTCATCATTACCTAGTAGTGCAAACCAATTATAAAATCATTTAAATTGAAATCTAAAAGCTTCAGGAGCTGTAAATAGTAAATTTTAAAAAAACTTATTTGCATAATTACATGAAGTCCGTAGATTGTGCAATTATTTCAGCAATTGCAGACTAAACACTGAATGAACATCTGTGGTTTTATATAGCCTGCCAGCCCTGAAGGACCTACAGGCTCAATAAGGCTACTGAACAAGGACTGTCAACCTTGGAATCTGAAAATCCAAATTTAAAACAGCTTCAAAGGAAACCAGACTCAGGTTTGCCTTTCAAGAAGTAGTTCATCCCAGTTGATGCTACTTGTATTCCCTGGTCTGTGAGAATACATTGACTGGATCCTCAAGAGCAACCACATTCCCACAAATGAACTTCTATAAAACAGCTGCCCACAAATACATCACAGCAAGTTCTGTCAAATACCCAGTTTCAAAGATGTGGGCAGCTAACCAGCCATCAGCACCTGTGGGATTAACACTGTGTAAAATATTTATGACCATTAACCAGATTTGCAAACCTTCCACAGCATTTTACTTCATTTCTTTTACTATGTTGACACTGCATTCATCTGTCTCAACACTTTTTTTTTTTTAATTTTAATAGTGGTAAGAAAATAAAAGTTTCCTACATATCCTCATAAGATGGGTATCATGCAAAAGGGAGTCTTGCTTTCTGAGGCAAGAAAACAAACCCACATATCCTCATCAGCTGTGCAGCTGGATAGACGAATTCAGTCCTAAGGTAGCCAGAAGGTGAAAACACTGGGTGAAAATGGTCCCCCTGTATTTTAGTATGAGGTAAAAGGCAAAAAAAGTCATAGCAGCTTTTATCAGGGAATATTTGAGGCACTGCAGTGTTTTTATACACTAGGAGCAAAGTAATTAGAATATGCCATAGTTTGCAGTGTGCTCTCTGCTGACACAGCAACCATGGCCTTTTCAAACAGTCTGAGGTTATTCAGTCCATTTTACTACTAGTGCTGGATTGCTCTTGACAGGGTTTTTCCAGTACTTTATCCAGTTCTGTTTCCGATGCCCCTAAAGGGAATGTGATTATTTTACTCTGGAGATAATCCCAAACTGAAGAAATTAAGCCCCATGAACCCTAAGAGAAATTCAACTTGGCTTTCCATTTTTCTTTTCAATTTCTCAGTCTTAATCAGTCTTAGTCAGGGCCCCTCATAAGTATAAACCAATTGTACCTGATGCTTTTGTGATCAAAGCCTGTAATCCATTAGAAAGTCATCTGCAACCTCAAAACTCAATTTACGTATGACCTTTTAAGCCATCCGATCAAAATTATTCCAAGTCACTTTGGTTACTGTCAGGTCAGACCTGCAGACTAAGGAAGCTCATTAAATGCCATACTCAGCTGTACAATCTGATGTTTCTCTCTGCAAAGATAGCACAGTTTTCAGAGGTTCCTCTTCAATTCCTATGCGAATCATGAGCCATGTCATACATTTTATCTGCGGCTGTCATCTGCTTTTGAATTATAGGATCAGGAGAGACAGTCAAGCATACAGGCATAAATGCATTAAAACATTCCCTTAAGCCAATTTGTGGGAAGATCTAACTCTTCTCTCACAACTAGCCCTTATGGCTTATTGTGAAAAGCAAGAATATAATGTGAGGGTATTGCAAACTAAGTATGGCATTAGACACAGAAAGAATCCCCAGGATTGGTTTATTACCATCACCATAAAATGATACACCTTCCTACTTAGCATCTTTATTCATTTAACTTTACATCAAATACATCAGAGTAATCAATTACCTAACAGTGTTTCTAAATTAGTCTCCTTGAAAGATGCAACTGATCTTTTGAGAACTCTGGCTCACAACATAAGGATTTGTACTTCTTTCCCACAGGTAAGAGCCCAAAGCAAGCTGCCCTCATACAGCTCAGCTACATAACTGCCTAAAATATTAGCAACTTAAGTGTTTATAGAGGCCATAGGATTCATAACACAAAAACTATATGCACTGAGAGTGGGTCACCATTTAGCCTGGAAAGAAAGAATTACTGTCATTCTGCTGCATTTGCTAAGGAGGGCTCTTCTGCTTGGCTAAAATCTGAATGGACTCCACTGATCTACCTAGGAAGATTCTTATCTCATACAGCCACATCCAAGGCACTTCATAATTCTTCAAAGCAAAAATGCCCTGCCAATCAACAAAAAATATCTTCTCAATCAAAGTAAGGATTAAGAAATTCCCAAGGGCATGTTTTGGATCTGAAAAACCCACAGCTGGGTTGGAAGCATAGAGGGGAGCCACAGTCCCCCAGATCCAGATCATCTCCTGCAAGCACAACACCTGAAAGAAAATAAAGAACATAAAAGCCTCTACCTGCAAGCTCTGCCCATGCTGTGAGATGAGGAACTCATGAAGGTAATTCAAATAGAAAGGTAAGTAACAGGATCTTTGTGCAGACTCTCTCATTTCTGTTTATCCCTGCCTTTGTAAAAGTTAAAACTGGGGCTGAAGTATCCTCTAAGTGCCCAGAGTTCACCTGTTCTTCTCTGAAGTGCTGCTCACACCCTCAGCTGAGCTGCACTTGCCAGCAGGGTGACATTGGCTCCTGGCCTGTACTGCACAGTCTCAGGGGAGCTGCATGGGCTGGGCACACCCTGATACAGCACAGGGGAAGGGGAGTGCTGGCACCCTGAGCAGGCATTTTGAACAGGCAAACTGAAACAGAAGACTGGTCATGTAGATGAGGAATTGCTAATCTGTACAGCAAGACCACAAGAGGGAAAGCACAGATTGAACACCACACAGAAATGCGTTTTGAGAGAGCTTGCCACACCTGGACTGAAGCACTGCAATCACACGTAGCTGCTGATAAAGGCCACTTCACAGCTAAGGACCTCACAAAGGCATTAGAAAACACAAAGGCAGCAGGGCTGGAGTGAACTTTGTACACTAAATGTGAGAGGAGTTTGCACCACATTCACAGTTTTCAAAGAATTGTTAATATTAATACACAACAGAGCACTTACTTGTAGCTTATATTAAAAACACCCCACATATTAAATTCAAACTATTCATATCTCATCCTGAGACAGGAATGCAGCAGGCTTTAAACGTGCCAACAGACTAAGCTGGATAAAGCACAAGAGGATGCTTTTGATGTTCCCCAGTGTCTGTGGCATCCCTCTCCTGCAGTCCTGCTCTAACAGTCTTCCTGCCACTTATAACTACCTATTTTAGGGCTACCAGGTCAGTCAAAGCACTGCCCTGAAAAAGGAAGATGTCATCACATTCCTCCTCTTTCCAGGTTCATTTGCCCCCAGCCCCTCTGCATGCAAGAATGACTTCTGTGGCTGAGGATGTAAAGAGGTAGTGAGCTCAACACAGCAGCTATCATGAGGCAGCTCATCCCTCTTAACTAAGAACTTTTCCTCCCTGTCTCTCTACCCCACGCTGCTCTGTGCAGCAGCCTTCCACCTCTTTCTAGCACAGAAGATGACCTGTCTCAAAAGCCAGAGTCAGCTGATAAGCTCAGCACTGAACTGCCCTGAAACACAGCAAGCAGAGCCCAAGCTGCAATACAGGCAAGACAAAAGGTCACTTTCTGCTGTGTCCCCAGGCAGCTGGGGCCACACTCTGCAAAATGCAAGGCAGAAAGAGACCAGTGTTTCCAAACGATTCTCCTGTACACAGGGGTGCAGATTAACCATAACCAACTAACAACTAATAGTAATAATAATAATGTGTCATGAAAACAGGAAAATGAGGGATATGTAAGAGCCAGAAAGAGAAAGAAACTAGGACACAGGAGAGGAGGTGCACTTCCTTAATTAGCAAAACAGTCAGAAAAGCTGGGCTCTGGGAAATATAAGAGCAGCACTTCAAAATAGGAATGATCCCTCTCCAACCTGTCTGGGAAGCACCTCCCCTCTCAGTGCAGCATTTGCAGTACTCTTTTATCTAATTACCACCAACAGGCATCTGCTGCTGTTTGCATCCTCACTCTAATGAGAAAATGCAGCAGCCAGATCTGGATGGAGCTGGGGAGCACTACTGTGACTGCAGAGATTCTTTTTTCCTTAAGTTCATCAGAAGTACCTACTCCTCAAGGAGATCCAGAACCTTCTCAAAACTGGAAAAAGGAGCATGAAGACAGTGCACCAAAGATATTAAAATAAGAAGAGTTTTAAGAGGAGGCAGTGAGTGCAACATCAACAGGTACACCCAGGGCTAAATGCTAACCCCCAACTGCTCAAACAACAGGGAGATATTTTGGAAGGGATCAAAACCAATAGCTGCATTTTTTTAAGGCTGACAAATTCAAGAAAAATCCATGCACAATACAATCTGAGGTGTTTTTTCTAGTGCTCCACAAGGGAGCTGTATCCTATTTCCAGTGTAAACATGGGACATGGTGCTCCAATTAGAGGTGTCTCTAGCTCATAATATGACTCCTAAGTGACATTTCTGGTTTACCAGCTTCAACAAAGTCTATATTAAAAAGCCTCACAATGCACAAGGTAATCTGGGAATAATGTCTCAGCACAGAAGCAAAGAAAAGATGGTTAGATTTGCTCATTGAAAAAAATGTAGTAACCTCCCCATGATTTTGTTCAAAATGTATATTGGCACAAGGTTACTTACATTGCTGGAAAACCCAAGTCCTCTCCAAAAAAAATGCTTAGGAAAAGCTCCTACTGACCCTGACAGAAAGGCACAGATGGAGAATTTATTTCCAAAATTCCTGATAAAATGCTGCACAGTCAATAGATGGAATTACTCTTTCTCCCTTTCACGTCATTTAGGCCATCAGCCCTAGATAACAGATGTAAAACATTCTTCTCAGAAGAATCACTTGTCAAATATGTTTTCCTATTATTCACAGACTGAAATTTTAGAGTAGGAAAGAAGTATGGGGATTTTCTCTTTTATTTCATTCTAATAACCTGAGGTATTTCCTCTACATTTTGAGAAGCTCCTACAGACCTTGCCTTAGTAGGAGTTTGAGTCATTCAGTTACCTTGGGTAGGATTATGGGAATTGTCAGTCTCCCTCCAATATAATAAACGTTTTCCATGTACTACTTACTAAATTCACCATTAATTTCTTTCTGCAAGAGCCTTGCAAAACAAGTTCAAGCACAAGCACCAATCTGAAATGCTTTGCATGTGTTTATCCCTTTCTAATCATGTAACTTAAGGGCACAAGGATCCACCAACAATGTTAAGGCAGAGCCCTCAGCAGACACAAGGAATCTAAACTGTGGGGGTATGAAACTGGGGGGCTCTAACAGCTACAGAAGTTTCACTGTAACACCTGCTCGTGCCAAATATAAAAGTATCAAAGGAGACCTCTGGATGCCCCATAGCTGGATTTTCATGAATCCTTTTCTCCAAGACAGAAAGATGCCGAGGTAGTAGCTGCACTTCAGGTACTACTTCCTCATTGAAGTCCAGTTCCACAGTTACGAGTGTCCATGACTTCGCTGGCAGGAGTAAAATTGCAATGTATTTCCAGCATCAGCACACTGGTTAGCAAAACTGACCTTCATCAATAGTTTAGGACACCTTCCTACTTTGCACCAACAAGTACAAAGGAAAAGCAGTCAATATGCTATATTGCAGAGCTGTCAGTTTGGCTTTTTAAAATTAGATGGCTGCTCATACTGATAACAGACTTTCCTATTCTGCCTTCTCAAGACTGCTTTATCCCCCCCCCCCCCCAAAAAAGAAAAAAGGCTTTTTTTTTTTTTTTGCTTTGTCTAAAAATCTAGCCTGAAGATGTTTTATACCTTGACTTGAATGTTTGCATAACGTTTCCCTAAAAACGCTCTCAGACTGCATACTCTCTCATAAAAGCTGTCAGAACATGATGAAACTGTTTAAGTGACAATTCAAGAAAATGCAGAGATATTCTCCTGCTTGGGCTGAACCACTCTTTTTCCAAAAACAGATCACGGGAGGAGACAGATTCTTTCTTGTGAGAAAGCAACATGGGAGGAAGATTATTGATCTCTCTCTATTCCCAAATGAGGGTGGTGCTTAGGAAGAGTTGCCTCTGTGAGGAAGACCCCCTCACGCTCTCTCAGCAGAGCACCAGGCAGCTACTGGTGCAAATATTTGGCTTTAGGCTGCTGAACAGAAGCCCTCATCAGTACCAACTTCAAACTTGAACCAATCATACCACCATGTTGAGAGGGACGTCTCCCCAGACACTATCAAAAATATGAATGAAGTACAGGTATTAGCCATTCTCCAGTGACACAACCTGCTTCATAAGCTGAATGAGACTGCAGGAGACTACTGAGGCAGAACAGTGTTTTCTGCACAAAGATGCTGGGAGATCAGCACCACCCCTGCCTCCTGCTGCTAAGCACCTGATCCTTGGAAATGCATTAACACTGGATAGTAATGTTACTTAGTGAGGTGCTTATTAAAGGCCTGGGTCCACAATAACAGTCCTTCCCTGAACAGAAACATTCACAATTACAGATGGATTGCAGCCATGCCCTTTGGATATATTCTTCTCTGCAAAGGGGAAGTCTGCTAATTAGAATGCTACAGCTCTAAAAGTAACAAATGTCTTTCAAGCAGAAACTTCGGAGGTTTTTAACATCTCAATGTTTTTATTTGAATGCCTGTTTCACACTAATCACATAGTATGAAATTTGAGTGTAAAAACACAGTATTTACTTTTTAACCCAGCTGAGACTTCTCCTAAGACATTTGAACACTGTAAACCATTCATCTCTCCAAAAGAAATATGATCATGCTTAAAAATAAAAACCTAGAAAGTGTTCTGTATGTAATTTGCTAACGGATCAGTGTCTGAACTTTAAAGACCTTAACCACACAGCTCCTCAAACCTATTTACTTGACCATGCTAAAGTTTGACTGGCATACACCAACTACAGTAGCAAAGAGGGTTAACTTAAGATATCTACATTTCCAGTTGCCTGAGTCAGCCTAGTTTTAGCATATAAGTGCTTCAATTCCTGACGTTTTCATTCTGCAACCTACACGCTATCACTTAGAAAAACATAACAAAACTTTTCATTTTTAAAAAAGTATTTTAACAGAGCCATTTGACTTTTTTTTTTTACCAACAGCTCACTCCTTTAAAAAATCCCATTTTGAAATATAAAAAATTTTAAAATCACGCCTCCTTGCTAATTTTGGAAAAAGTGTCTGGCTCACAGCAGGGTCACCCAAAGTCCTATAGGCAATGTGACAGAGATGCTGGCATGTCTTTTCTGCTACACACCAAGGTCCTGCTGCTCCCCCTTCCCATGATCAACCCCAGGTTCTTTCCAGCACTACTGTTTTCCATGGGTCTTCTTTCACAGAGTATCTGCATTTTTAATTATTTCCCCCAAAATGTGCCAAATTGTATTTTTCCACTTTAAACCACATTTTACTTCTTGAGTATGTTTTTAAGCTTCCAGAAACTTTCTCCCATTTACATTATTTCTCTGACTTGCCAAGCAGCATGAGCAAATAAATTCCACTGTCGAGTTCAACCACCTCTGCAGCTCACTTCTGCCTTTAGAGAGAAACAGTGTTAAAACTGTACATGCCATTTTATGAAATCACCCTCACTCTGGGTCAGGATTCTACACACAACACCAGCTAGTCAGGCTGGGAAGAAGACCCAAGTCTACATGTCTGACAGCCTCAGTGAAAACTCTGCTTTTATTCTCCTCAGCTGAGGAAAAAAACCTGATCCCTGGATACTCCTCCCAGTACTGCCTACTGCTATTCCCCACTGCATCCCTGAGCTGCCTTGTTCATCCCACAGCTCAGCAGGAAGCTTCTGCAAGACTAATCCCTTCATTACAAAGCAGTTTTATCCTTTCCTAGATACAGCAAGCACTTCATCACCTACTTGTGTAATTTGATCCAAAGTTTTGATCAAATCTGCCAGGCAGAATTTGTCCTTTATAACCTGATGTTGTTTATTACTCCTTGATCTTCTCCAGACTTCCCTTCCTCGATCAGAGCCAAGAAACTGTCTCATTTGCTACACAGCTATACACAATTTTGTGACTTTGAGGCCTGTTGATTTTATTTCTCCCCCTCCCCAAATCCTCCTCTGTAGGGCACCTCTTCCTTCTTTTCACCCAGAAAAGAAGGCTGTGAGCTTACAGAGCTCATCTGGCTGTGTATATATTAGGTGTGGTTTATACTTATTTTTGTAATTTGGCTGCATAAGGCAAATTTTTTTCAGATTTCTGAAAGGAGGTGTTCCCTAGTCTGTTAGCATTATTGGATCATAGGTCATGCAAGGGACTGTTGGCTGCTTTGAAGCTCCTGCATTTAAGGGACAAAACTGACCTTGACATGTGAAGAAGTGAGGAAAAGCAGGTTATTATAAATACAGCTCATTCGAGCTACCTACACTAAGCCATTGTCAGGCCATGCCCACTTCCAGGACTGATCTTCACCCCCAGTGGGGACCTGTAAAAGGTGCCTGCAGGGTGAAAGGATGGGGGGTATCTCCACTAGACCCTCCAGAAGGAAGCTATGAGCCCAGCCCTACCTCCCCCACCACATCCCTGTGCCTCCAGGCAGGGCAACACTGTGAGGTGCTGCTGGCTCTGTGGCAGATAATGGTTTTTGTAGGTATTTTTCCACAGCTAGCCTAAATTTCTGTAGAACCACCAGTGAAATAGTCCAGAGCCTTCTTCCCAATAGTGGGCATCCTTTAAAAACAGACTCAGTGTAACTGAATAACAGTGTAACTGTTGGCAAAAGGAGGCTTCCTGGTACAGATCAAGCTTTTCCTGGAGTTTTTCTGAGATCAGTTCACAGTGTAGCTACATCTGGAGACAGTGAAAACTTTTACTACCTTCCACTGCACTGGGGATTTTTTTTTTTAAAGACACTAAAATGTAAACTTTTACACTCTACAAACTCTGTTCTCATAAATGCTTCTGATGATAATGCATTTTTTTTTCACATATTTCAAGGAAAAGTGGTCTTGTTTAGAGGGTTAAAAGTGGTCTTATAAAAAAGGATATTAAGCCAATAGAGAAATTAGGAACACTGCTAAGGACAGTTCCTACAGAATAATGTCACAAAATAGACAACTTTAGCACTAATTGTGTCTCATTCTGAGTGTCAGTTTAGTATGATATTCATGTGACATTTTTATTTTTCCTGACTAACAAGGTTGAGAGAGGCTGTTCAATGTCAGTAACACGTTGTGTTAACCACAGAAGCACCAGTCCATTCTTTCCTTGTCAGTTCCAGCTCTGCTGAAAACAAGAACCATTTGCATGTGTCTGAGCTCAGCCTTGAATGCCTCCTCTTGCCAAGACTCATTTATCAGTTTAAGTAAACTATAATGCAATTTCAAACAAAAGTTATTTGAACTAGTAGCTGGAATATTTCAACAAATAGCTGAACTGCTTTCCATGGCTATCTTGTAGCAGCTTTCAAGACCAAAATTAGTACAGAATGTGTATTTTCTTCATAAAATCATCATCTTTAAGGAGCTCTACTTTTTTTCTGAAATTATTGGCCACGTACTCCAGTGCAGAAAGTTGGCACCTTCCCAGTAAAAGCCAATGGAGCTATACAGCTTTACTCCAGCTAGAATTCCCACATTAGCTGTGCAGTATGTTTCATTTGTCAGTGTATTGTTTTGGATTAATCATACCAGAAACAGGATGAACAAATGCATTACCACTGTTAAAAAGAATCACATGCCCTAACTATCTCCTCAATCCTCTCCCATAGCCCTACTGATCATGTTGCTCTCTCTGAGCATCTGTGAGGGTAATTTTCTTCTAAAAATGTGTGAAAACTGCATTTCTTGGCTTATACTATACAGTGAAGGGGGTCACGTGAAATATTGCAACTTCCATATAAATACAGCTGTTCCCATCTTTTCCCTCGAATATTAACTTTTCCTAATACACACTTATATGAATCACAAGATTCCATCTCATAACTTATGCCTGCTGGTAGCAGTTACTTGGAAAGGAATTATTTCAGCAAAGCCAGTATAATTACTAATGATCTCATGACTTGTTACTCTTTTTAGATGCTCAGTAAACCATCCGTAAATTCATTCCACCTACTATCTGTTTAACTTGTCAGGCAAGCTTACTGACAAGGGAGCAAGAACAGCTTTTAAAAGGAAGGAACCAAACCAAACATATACGCCTTTGCCCTGAGGGATAAGTGCAACTACTGAGGCAAACCCAAAAAAAATCTTTTAATCTGCTGTCGTAAATGCCTGTCCCAACATCAAACATCACTCCAAATAAGCCACATGCAATGGCCACATGCACAGCAGCTTAAGTTAGTGGGTTTTTCCTTTATTCCCCCCCCCTCCTTAACTCTTCTCCCACTTTTTGGCCTCTGAGCAACCTCTCTGCAACCTCTTTTTCCTTTTCCATGGCTCAGTGGAGCTGGCAGGAGCTTGGTTCCTCCAGAGCAGGGAACCAGAAGTCACCTGCAATTCTGAGCAGCTACTGCCCAGCTTCTACCGGCTGGAGGAAGCAGACGAAGCAGTTAACAACGAGCTGCTCTTCCCTGATCCTTTTCAACACTCTGAAATCTCCTTTAAACTTTCCCACCGCTCTGCTAGAAGATAAAGTCCATTTGGATGAATGCAAGCCTGAGGCAGCATTTCTGTCTGCTCACAAGCACTGCGAGGGGGCAGAGCAAACCCTGTTCTGCCCTCACCGGGTGCTTCCAGCTTCTGCCCTTCTGACCGGCTCCAGAAGCGCTCAGCGCCGCTGGCTGCCCTTCCACACACACGCTGACACACACAATCTAAATTCATCTCCACAGAAGCATGCACGTTCTGGTAGCAAACAGAAGCTCTTGAACAAGTTAAGTGTGTTGTCTGCAGTTCAGCTAGTCGAATATGAGCTAGGTACAACCTCTTCTCCACCTCAAAGCCAATCCCGTGGCAATCACGTTTGCTTTTAAATAGATTTAAGTCTAATGTTGTATATACTCTTCTCAGCAGAGCTACAAGCATCACTTTTCCAATTATTCCATACTCCTGCAGGCTGCCTAAGTTGTACAACAATCAAAAGCCCCCCATGTCTTTTACTTGTTTAGTTTCCATGTTCTTTTGTGCTGCTTTTTTAATAATTCAAAGGAAAATTCTATGGGGTTGGTTTTTGTTTTATTGTTTTTTTTAAATAACTAATGCTCTTGGCTCCAAGAGCTAGTCACAATGGACTGCTCATTTTTTGGCATGTCTTCTGAGTATTTTTCAGCACATTCTCAATGGCATTATGCAATCACTTCATTAGTCTCCACTGTTTCACTTGGCAGTAAGGTGAGTTATAAAATGATATAAAGTCTTGTAAAAATAGAAAAGCCAGAGGACAGTTTCAGGGGTACACAAACCCTAAAACCACATCCAACCTGGAATTCAGAGACCTCCACTTGTATACCTGTGATCTCTGTTTTTCACTAATAAGCCACATCATAATATCACAATTATCAAACACATATGGAGCTACACAGCTACTCCCATCACCACTCCATTACCCACCCCACATCATCCCCCCAACAAAAAATGGCACATTTGGTCCCATTTTTAGACAACCTTTTTGAACAACCAAAGGTGAACTCTCATCCAGTTCAGTGCACAAGACAAAGCAATGATGTACAGCCTCCCTCTCCACGCTCCTCACTGTTGTGGTTTGGTAAGATACGCATGACATGAGTCAGCACGAGGTAACAAAGCAGAATTTGTCACCACCTTGCCACCTGACAACCCTGCTGAGCAGTTCTTACTCCAGAAATAAAGATGCAGCTAGATCTTCCAGATGCCTGAACACAGGTATCTTGCACAGTAGAAACACAGCATGTTCTTTCCTCAAGTAAATCAGTGGCTTCTGGCAAGCCAAATATTTCCAGAACAAACAAAAATAAGCATGGAAATGGTGCTGATAGAAAAAAGTTGTTTCTTGGGCAGGGAATCTTCTTCCCCCCACCTCCCAGGACACTGTATGCCAGGTGGAATCATCTCTTCAGGGGCTAGGGAATTGAAAACTCTGAATGCTCAGAATTAAAAACTAAAATGTGAAAAACTTGATTTTATCAAAGTCTGTTATCTGAAGATCACCTGACACATTCAAGCAAGTGCTGGCAAACATGAGACACGGGAACGGACATGTTCTGCCTGTTATCTCTAGACATCTACAATTAAACAAGTAACACAGTAGAGCTTCCCTCACACACAGACCCCAAAACAATCCAATACTAGTGCTGTTGTTGCAAAACAGGCTATTCTGAGCATGTGGATCTTTTCCCAGCTCCAAAGCAGCTGGCACTGCAGTCTGGGGATCACATCACTTCTGTCAGCATCAGGGCTTGTCATTAGCTGTTAGCACACCAGAGGGGACAGGGTAATCTTCACAGGAGGTAAGGGGAAAAGAAAGGGCCACATGGGTGGAGGAGAGCCCCTCATCCCCAATTCAGCCCTCCAAATACAGCCTGACATAATGTGGCAAAAAGGAGATGAGGAAAAATGCTACTGTCAGGGGGACAGTCACGAACTGACAGCCCTCAGAAATGCAGTGTGCTTTCTGATACAGCAGAGCATGCAGTTTTAGAAGGAACAATTAGAGCAATGAATTACACTGTGGAGCAAAGAACTGCTGACAGAAGCTATTGCATCTATATATGTCAATATTTTCTAACCAATATCTACAGAAGTCTCTGTAAACTCCTGTCAGAATGAAATATGCCATAAACAAGAATTCACATTTTTAAACAGTGTCGCTGAAATGAAACACCATACATCAAGTGGATAAATAAGAGTCTACAAGTAAAATCTGTGGGGTAAAGGCAGAGCAACCAAAGCCCATGCCTCATTTTTGTAGCTAGAAGAAACTATTGTTCTTTTTTCAGTGACTGCATTCCATTCTTAACACGTTTGAGACCTGAAGAAATGATCCTGAAAGCCTTTAAAAATAAAATTGAGGTAATATTTGTACTTTTCCTCTAAGCCAAGCTCTCCTCTGCCAAGCACTCGTGTAAGTATCTAATTGCAGTCTCACGCATTAATCAAAATCATTGGGAGCACAGAGAAGAAATTCACAAGTATCTGCAAGGACCACAAAGGTCAAAGTAACAAAAATGTAAGTTGTTAGGCTCTGCTTCAAATGCACCCTTGAACACTGTCAACATGAATACAAAAAAAAAATTTTAAAGGCTAACTGTATGAAAAGCCAAGAGAAGATGTGGAAGTTATGTATGGCACTATAACAGTATTCTTTTTTTCTTATTTTAAACACAGAAACAACACTGGATAAAGAGTCTGTGCTTACAGTGTCTAGTGCATCATACAAATCCCTGCCAAATCTGCTATAGCAATGCATGCAGCACACACATGCTGACCCGGATTTTCTCCTCCAAACTTCATCATTTTGCCTTCAGGGCGTTTCGATGCAAACACTGTTCAGAAGACCACTGCTCAGGTTAGCATCTTTCCCTGTGTTTTATGTAATACACACTCAAAGGAGAGCAAAATAAGGTCCTGAGCAAGAATAGCCAACTACTCTTACATGCTTGGAGAACCTCAGCAAGAGCCATGGTTTGGTGCTTGTGGGGCAATTTCAGAGATTGCTGTTGCATTAACCAGTGCTTTGCTACTTGAGAGGCTCTCAGTGAGTAAATCTACAGGGGATGCCCAAACTAAGAGAGACTCAAGTCAGATAGTCCACGTGCTGAAGTGCTAAAATTCAAGGCCCTACTGTGAACTATTGTATTTGCTTTATCACAGCATGCCAGTCTCTGTGATGGGCCTCCCATGAAGGTCACAGCAAGCTGCAATGCAGGAAGAGGAGGCAACAGTCAAAAAAGGAAGCAAAGGGATGGTCTGGGGTAAAGGAGAAATAAGGGAAGGAGAAGACCCCAAAATACTTCTCAGAGGCCTTGCTCCTCAGAGCTTTCTAGTCTAGGATTCATCTAAACAGAGTCAGCAGACACTTCTCTGCACCCACAGCTTTGATAAGCTCTCACAGTCTGATAGCTTCAATAAAGCAGAAACAAAGAGTGAGTTTGCCTTTATTATGGCACTATGTAGAACACCATAAATAACTGCTTAGAAAGAATAACTAGACAAACACTTCAAACTGCATTTGTCAGATAAACTGAGTAGAAAACATTTGGTGATCTTATCAGCCTTGCTATTGTACTTATTAATTTGCTTTATAAATCCAGCAAGCAATAGCACTGGCAGCATGTCTCTTAGTCATTCATGACATCTCGTTCTTTTTACTCCTCATCCCCCAGAGGGCCCACTAAAAGAATGGAGCATTGGAGAGAGGGAGGCTTGCTAACCCTGCCAAATCCAGGGAATGCAGTGCAGCCATCTCTGGGCCAGGGTAGCAGCATGCTGGGGGTTCTGGTGCACAGGTACTTCTCTGCCTGGCAGAGAGAAGACATCTCCCCACTCAACACTCTGCAACTCCTCTGCAGGCACCACAAGGCAATGCCAGGAACTGTGGGGACAGCAGCCACAGAAGGACTTGAACCCATCAGTAATTTAAGCCCTCTACAGGATTTACCATCTATCAAGAGCAACAGCATAGCTTTTATAAACTTCAACAAACTTAACTACCCCGATGGAGTTGTTTAGCTGTTTATCTGAAAACATGCAAAAAAAGACTTCTTAACAATCAGGTGTGCATAGCTGGGAGTTTATAGGGAATATTCTACGAACAAGACAGTTGTGAACATACATAAAGCTTCTCAAAAATTGATAAGCTCTTTGCACATTAGGTAGCACCACACAGCTCTGCACTTCAGCATAAAGTTCATTTGGTATACGTTGGTTTTACATATTCTTGTAAGTTTCTGAAAATCACATTTATAACTTAAGTCTTTTTAGAAGAAGTTCAAGAAAGCTAAACTTAAGCACCATCACTTTCTAGCAGAAACTTCCCCACCACTTTTGGGTTGCCCTGGTAGGGGGGAGGAAAAAAAAATTTCCTAAAATCTGATCCGCTATCCCCTATTTTTAAGAGTATCCATACCCTTGAAAATATGAGTAAGGTAACATTCCACCTTTTATCTAAGCAGCTTAGAAAAATTCTCCTTTCCAAAGGAAAAACATAAGCCAAGTCATCTATTACCCTGTATTTCAGAGTTTTCAGCCATACTATCCATTTAGCACCAACCCTTTATGTGACTGAAGTCACATTTCCTTTTCAATAACAACTTTGTATTTCATATCCATCTTGTGGAAGGAGCCACCTGTCCACACTGAAAGCTCTAATTCTTGGAACAGCTTTCCTACCCCCACACAACTTTTCTTAAGGCTCAACCAAAGATGAGAACCTCTGCAAACCATCCCAGAGGCATTAATTTTAGTCACTCAAATATTCTTAAAGGCTCATCAGTGCTGATGAGCATCTTGATTACATTTTCAGCAGTAACTTAAACAATGGCTCGCAGTTAACTAATTGTATGTGCACCAAGAAAGTAACACTTGAGTTTCTTTTAATAATGCATCACTATTCATTTACCAGTAGCCTAATAACACCATGACTATTATATTTTAAAAAAGTTCTTCCCATCGTAAGACACAACCTGCCTGTATAAAAGAAAAATATCTGGTAACCTCTCTCTTCTAATGGGACTCACAAGAAATCATATGTATCCCTGTAAATTCCTACAACAACTATTTTATTGCTTCAGGAAGAGGAAAACAACAACAACAACAAAAAACACTCATGAAGTTAAACAGCTATCATTTCTGCTTGTCATTTTCAAAACAATAAATATATGAGGTAACTGCTCATGCCTTCAGGCCACTGAGCTCTGACTTCATACCACTAACTAAAGCAAATCTACCTTGTAAGAAACAATCTCAGCAACACGCATAGTTTGAATTATTCAAATCTAAAATGTGAACTAACAAATTCTCCCCTTTTAAAAAAAGCAAGCAAGAAATAGATTTTTTGTGATTTTTAATGCTAACAGCCTTAGCTGAAAGATGGGAAGGGCTAATCCTTCAGCAAATGTTGGAGTTCTCTTGGCTGCTTCCAAGAGCTCCAGAGCCTTTAGTGGCATTTAGCCACAGTGAAAGCCCTGACAGAGTGCAATGTACTTGGATCCTGCAAATGCCATGGCAAACTTGTTCTCCATTTGGGAGGTCTGTATCCTCAAATGCAAACATTTGGACCATGGATTCTCCTATACAAATGCAGAGTGGTGGGTGGGCTACACTCCATGTGGCCATGTTCAAATCTCCTGGGTTGGCAGCAATCCCCAGTCCAGCAGATTCCCTCAGCATATGCATAATTTTAAAACACACTACAACAAAATTTAAACTATGGACACAGTTTATTGGATCAAGGCATGAGCATCTATGCCTGCGGGACTTGCTTTGGGCAAAATTCCTAAGTTTCGGCATTGAAGGGTTTTTTTCCTGCACTGTCCAAAACCAGTAAAAGCAACTGTGAAATAGAGTACATAAACCATTTCTTCCTCCTTCCCTTCAATCACCTTGCAAGTCCAAAAAAGGCCTGAACACAGTCTGTTCCAACAGGCACAAGTTTGGGGTTTTTCCATTATAAATATTTGTTTCAGCAGCCTATCCTGATTTGGTATAATTTTGATGTGATACAATCCTGTTTACTTCTGGTCTCTGCCAACATTATCTTCCTTTTCTATTTTGGTTCCACTAAACAAAACATTTAAATGAAAAGCACACTATTTTTTTTTTGTATGTGTTTTAAAATACACACATCTGTTATAAACACCTAAGCTTTCCAGAACCCTCAAAACACACACCTCACACACTCCAACATCCCAAGATTTCCCCTTGGCAATATGCACCAGACCAAATTGAACAAAGCTGATCCTAACATGGGAAGCTGCAGCAAACCAAAACGTTCAGGTTGTTAAGTTTATTCTTGGTAGTTTCATCAGTATGAACTTTTTACACCCACTAAACAAGTTAGAGATTGCCAAGTAGCAACACACACTGGAAGTCTAAACAGAGTCTTTCGGGGTGAAACAACATCACGAGGTCACCTAACTGCTCCATTTGTGAGGAATGTGAGGAAATGTATGAACAAACAACAGGCATACCTCTATATAGCACACATATGTTACTTGTCTTAAAAATAAAGAAGCAGTGGGGAGGTGGGAACCCAACCCAAACTAATGGTAACTACAATATAAACTCCTTTAACCTGAGCTATTAATGATTCATCTTTTTTCAGCATAAATCATATGCAGTTCTGCAAGCTCCTAGTTGTTGAATCTCTGTGTACATAATCATGACTGCAACTGTTACTGCAAAATAAACAAACCAAAGTGTTAGATCTCGAGGTCAGAAAAACAAGCAACTTGCAAAAAAAAGGCCAGCTGAGTTCTCTTCTATGCATAAAGGCCAGGTAATACCCCAGTGAACTTTATGGACTACTGGATCTACAATGTCATGCTACATCCAAGAGTTCTGTTGGTTTATAAGGATCTAATCCAGCCTAACTCAGAAATGTTGGCTCTGTTGTGAATCATCAGATGCTGGCAGTAAATGCCACGTTGCTAAGATTTTGCCAGTGTTTCCACAAGTAGACTGGAGACACATGAGACTGACAGCAGCTCCATCCCAATATCCTCAAGGTGCCCTTCCCTTCACTATACTCATCAGAGACACAAAACACATTCACAGGTTATCTACAGGTGTTTCCCCATCAAACATCCTGCAGATCCAAACCACAGTCAGCTTTCCTCAGTAGCTAATGGTATTTAAAACAATGCAGAGTTCCCAGGGCAGCCCCACTTTTATGATCTGAGGAGGGGGCATTTTAGGTCATGACCATCACTGGGAAGCCTTTCAAAGAGGGTGGGTCTTGAGGCACCATAAATTTTAAAGATCCCATTTGCACTGTCCCCAGATTGATCCCAAAACTGCTGTTATCCTGTTTTCAGTGGTAACACTACTTAGTTTGTATAGGTCAACTTTTCCACAAGATTAGAACCAGCACCTCCTTCACAGCCATAGCGATGGATTGATCAAAGTCAGTAACTCTGCCCTCTTCTTCCCCCAGCCAAATATCCAGGGAAGTCCAGGCAGCAGTAGATTGCACTGCATTTAGCTGAACTGGTAAATACACTGTATAAGGTCTCATTTCTACATAAATCTGACAGCAAGTGCATACAGAACCTCAGGCTGTGCAGCTGAATACCCAGCATGGGTGTTCAGATTACAGTGCTTCTCTCTGCTTTCCCAAAATGCCTTTTTCCCCATTTCCCTTTATTCTTTATAGATGACAACAGTGCAGGGGCTGCGGCAGACAGACAGACAGGTGTTGCAGTTTGCTCCAAATATGGAATGGCTTTGATTCAATCTTATCTTGTAGAGTAGCTTAGCCAAGAGTCACTGCTTTTGGTAGGAAAACACACTTCAGGCTCTGCTTTCATCCGCTCCATTCCAGCTGTCCTAAAAGACTTTTTCAATCAACCAAGCAGCTCATTGTCTTGACCTTGACTGCGGGCAAGAGATGACTTCTTAGAGCTTCAAATATCCTTCTGAGGAGCAGCACAGGGATGGGGATCACAGGAGTCTCCATGTGAGGCAGCATTACTCAAGCCCTGTCCAGCGTTACCAGACCAAAGTCTATAGCACTGGTTTAGTTTCTCTGTACAATCAGATAATCAGTAAGAGCCCAGTGTACCATAAACCACAGGTTATCTGAGGATCGTGGAGGTCTTGCTTCCTCTTCCTCCTCCTGATGCTGCAAGTGCCTTTGCCATGTGGGTACAATGTTAGGGGCTCTGCCAGCCCTGTGCCTTGAGGAAGGATGTATGATGTGCCTGTGACCCAGCTCCATGAAAGCCATGCAGACTTGGGGGACCACGGGGTGGGTGCAGGCAGAACCCTGCAGGATTCCCCAGGTGCAGCACCAGGAGCCCTTGGCTGTATCCTAGATAAACATTACTGCAGCCAGCACACAGTCTTTGGAGCCAGCAGAAAAGCTTGTTTGCTCTGGAGTTGGATTTCTTAATTTGTTTTGTTAGGAAACAAATAAAACCTTACCAGTGGCAAACTATGCAAAACAGAGGAAACCTCTTGGACTGCCTCAAGACTCACAGTCTCCACAGCAGAAGGAGTTTTAACATCAGCATTACTTACATTGCTAATTTAAATCAAGATACACTGCAACATAAAACTTTAAAAAAATAGAGATTTAAATCACTGTGCTATTTTATCGAGTCTGCTTCGTTCCTTAATTACTTTCTTAAGGAAAAGCCCATTCAATCTGTAAGAGCATAGCTCAGTTCACTAATGAAATTGCAGCTCTGTACATCCAATCTTTCGTACATCCATCCATTTTCCAGCTTGTAAAGAAAAAAACAAAAAGAAAAAAGAAAAAACAACAACAAAAACCACTTTAAAAATTAAAACACCAAATAATATTTTCTATAGTATCATGAGCCATACCTGCTAATCTCTTCATGCAAAAGACTAAAAAGAAAGGCTAAAGTCTAATCTCCTGCATTTCCTAGTTTCTGCTTTTGGGGGGGTTTTAATCCTCATCTTCTTGATGTGATTTGTCTCTATATTTGGTATTTTGTCATGCTTCTCTAGACTAATTCTAAAGCAAAACCATTTTAAACAGCAGAATTACTCTCATTTCAGTCTCTAGCAGCTGGTATTCCCTGAGCTTTGCATCTTGTTTGTTGCCTTCATGACTTTGCACCTGGCATCTGCTCCTGCAGTCTGACTTCTTCAGGCAGAGCCCTGCAGAGCCAGTCCTACAGAGCTCTGTCACAGCCAATGGCCAGAACAATGTGCTCACACATACCCAGCAGCAATGCTGCACTCCCTTCCTTGCTATCATACTCAAATGGGTGTAGATTTATAGCTTTCCACAGTCTACACTTTGCCAAACCTAATCTGTACTTGCTTCATTCTTCAGACGCTCCTACAACATTTTAATTATTTATTGCTTTCTTATCTAAACTCCTTCCAGTTAATCTGTGTCATTCTGACACTGAAAAAGCACAGAAATAAAACAGCATTTTAAATGCAGATACCACAGCTTTATAAATCAGGTCTGTAAGTTAGTTACAAGCAGGCTCTCATTTAACTTTGACCGAAGTCTCCTTCACCACTGTTGCTTGTCAAATGCCTCACCCCACTGAAATGTCTGCTTTGGCTTTCTCCTACAGAGAACCACACAATACACTTGATTATATACAAGGCTGAATTTCGTTGCCTCTTATTCACATTCCTCATGTCATACCAAACTGTGATATTTTGCTGTTTTCCCCATCTTTAAATGCACTTGCAATTCCTGTCAACATGGTATGATCTGCAAGTTGTCTTGTACCAGCCTGGAGGCCAGGTCTCCATGCTTGCCTGGGACTGTGGAAACCTCAGCAAGATTGAGGACCTGGACAAGGTACACGACAGCTCCCTCCAATTCCAGATGTCTCTATTTCCTCCCAACAAAGACCAAGTATCACATTTGAAGGCTGACAGCCATTCTCCACTCAAAACCTTTCTCTTGTTATCCCCTCTAGCAGGTCACCCCCAGTCCAGACTGACTGACTTTTGCACAAGTCCTGTACAACAGTAACACCTCCTCAATGCCATCTGTATGATTTACCAAGGAACAGTAGTATTCCAACAACTGGGATTCATCTACCCTCACCATGAGGCTCTTGTATTACTACAGACAGCTCTGCACAAGTGCAAGCATGAATTCTTAACACCACCATTACCCAGAAATCATTAAGTCCCCCACAGTCATTTTGCTGTGCTTTTCCCAGACTTCCTCATTTACTGGTGTTGAGAATCTCAGCTCACACTCAGCACCCATCACTCTGTAGCTCTGCCAGTGCAAGTGAGCACCAGGGAAGATGATCTGACACCTGGAATTCACTGCTGCTCAATACAGCTGTGTTTGCTCAGACCTTCAAGGAGAGAGCCCACATGTACTCCCTGCTAAGGCACAGGCCACAGAGATCTCCACAGCCTTTGTTCAGCATCTCTTGCTGGACACTAATCTTGTGTCTGCCACCATCACTCTTCTTCCCTCAGCACGGCCAGAAATCCCAACCACACTCCTGCATGCTCTAAATAATTAGCAACCCATGTGTCACACAACATAATCTGAGTTACTTTTCCTCCCTCTTACCTACTGCCACTCCTTACTGCAGTAGCTGAGTATCTTCCTGTAAAAATCAATGCTAGGGAAGTCCCTAATGTATTGGTGGAAGCCTCCAGCACTTCTATTTTTGGCAAAAATTATTTTCCAATGTAGGATGTAAAACATTTATATTTTAATAACAGCAGTTTTTCATATCTTGGCTGCATTTTATGGTGGGGGTTTTTTGCTTCTTATCTCCACAACATACGTTTTTAATAAACCTAATGGCAATCCTATGATTTTAATTTCAGTTGGAATATAGTCAAACCACTAAATCTACTCTGGAGACCCACTAATTTATGGTCATCTTTTAATAAATTCTATTTGCTCTGTTGAAGCACCTCTGGGTGCAATTGCAATGGAGCTATTTGCAATTGCAAATGAACAGTGAGGCAGATTTTCTAAGCAAAAGAAATCCAGAGGGCTGCAGAAAATACACACAAGAGATACAGCTGCACCTACATGATTGCATATAATTCAGTGAAATGCCAAATTGCTACATACTGTGTTTGAACTAGACTACAACAGCCCTTAGGAAGAAATGTGGGGGTTTGATTGCTTCTGTAGGCAAACCTGGACAAACCTGTGTCATAGATGCATTATTCAGATGATGTCTAACAGAATTATAATACATTAACATTTTAACCCCTTAAGATATTTTTAAACAAAAAAGGGATTTCATACAGCAAATTAAATCAGTGAAATTAAATCAGCAGTGCCAGGAAATGAGGCAAACTTCCAATAACCACTAAAACTAACAAAGAGATGGTGGGCACTCAGTTTGTATAAAATATACCACAAGTGCTGGCCACACTACATTTACAACTTTGCAACAATTTAGAGGAGGCTGACAGACCTCTGTCAAAGCTGAATCCTTCCCACCCTAGCATCTTCTGTCAAACCACAATGAGACAATAATAAAGGAAAGAAGAAATAACTACATTAAAAATTAGCCAGTAAAAACCACACCATGAATTGATTTGGCCTATTGCATCCTCCATGGTTTTTGGTTTTGCCTCCTCCTTCACATGATTAGTTCTTCTGCAGACATTATTGCATTGCATGGTACAATGGGGATGTTAGAACCAAAGACAAACTGTTGTTATAACCAAGTAAACATTGCATGGGATAACACAATACATTCCAATGTATTTTGAAACTGCAAAATCAAGACTGCAACCAAACTGGCAAGATGATGAGGAGGTCAGACAAACAAGTAGAAAGTAAAAGCTGCAAGCTGTACTATAAACTAACCACCCATTAATTTAATTTTGATCCTTCTCTGAAAAGGTTCTGCTTCTCACCTCCCCATCCCTGAAAAAAAGTACTCCAAAACCAAAAGACAAAAATGCCCGTCAGCTATAGATGCCTTCAACTCTTCTGGTACTATGCAGAGAAGGCACTAAAGAAAATTCAACTTCACCTTGGGATTCAGTAACATTATTCAGGATGACAAGAAGTTATTTCAAAAACTTGAAGTAGGATTCCAGACAAACAAGCTGCTTCTCAGGAATACTGCTCACTTAAGAGCTACTGGATAATTTCCACCTGCCAGCATAAGATGCCAGGCGCTACCTCCAGTGTGACAAGCTGTGCCAGAATCTGTCTCACGAGGATCAAGAGAGCTCTGAAAGTAGTTGGCAAATAATTATGACTCCTAGCAAAACCGGAATCTCCAAGGGCACAGAATGTGGAAGAGGGAAATCTATCAGGAATTAAGCTTCAGGTTTTTCAACATTTACTGCAGCATTTGAATGACCTCTCCTGTTCTGCAGGGAAGCAAAGGCAGCACCAGCAGCTACAACCATATCCACAATCCAGTCATTCTTAGCCTGTGGAACAAGTTAATGCTTGACATAGGTCTTCAAATACATCCTGAATGGTAAATTAAATAGCACAGAAATTAAGTCTAAAGACAAGCTATCACAATGCTTAGAGCATAAACCAGGTGCTTAAAGAGGATGGGGAACACAAGCACATCATTAGAAACAAAAATGCTGAGTCAGACTGATTGCTTATTCCTTAAGCAAAACCTGACTGCATCTTGGCCTTTGCCCCACTCAACCCTCAGAAGAGATTTATTTATTTATGATAAGCAGGAGAAAGCAGCAGAAATGGCATATCCACTCCTCTCCCACAGATGAACATCTCATGGAAGCAGAAAAGGATGGGTTTTGGATGGTGATAGTGAAACAGCTGTGTATAAATAATGGTTTTGAAGCTTCTTTTAACAACTAGGCTCCTATATTTTCTCTAGTGGCAGTCTGAAGTGTTAGTCTGTAAGTCTAACAAAAAGACTCGCTTTCCTTTCAACAAATCCCCAAAAAAGCCCATGAGCTGGGTGTCTGTGTCCACAAGCTACCCAGGCTGAAATCAGGTGTTTGCTTTCCAGCTCCCTGCCCTGCTCTGCTCCAATCACTGCCAACCCCTCAGTTCCCTTTTTGTCCCATGAGGTTACTGCCATCACACAACCTGCAGCCCAGGCTGCTTCAGAGGTGGTGAAGCCAGGAAGACTTGTTTTATCCTAAATAGATTGTGTTTGACTGTTTCTCTCCTGAAATACATTTACAATGTTTTTAAACAGTCAAGCCAAACAAGCACTTGTTCCCCACTGTAATTTCAGGCAATTGACTCCTGATTTCCACCAGACCCTCCTCTAGCACTTCTTGCTCACAGGACACAAGAAGACCACTACTGGCTAGGACAAAATAAAATAGCTCAGTGATGAAATGAGAAAATTTAAAGGCCTAATCCATCTCCACCTAATAAATATGTGCTCTACTCACTCTGGGACAACATTTAGAGACCTGTTCTATATAGTTCTCTTGAGTTTTATAGCCCTGGGAGTGCTGCAGCACAGACCTGACCCCTTTGGACTCATCCAAATTCACAGCATCTCACCATGAACAACAAATGCTGACAGTAAAAAAGCCTGTTTCCTTATTTAAAAGAATAACTTCAGTGGATACAGCACATTACATAAAGGATTTCAATTTTTATTATAGCTCTTGTAGAAGGGCTTTGAATAATTGCTGCCTTCTAATCTTTATAATCTTTAATTTTTGTTTCATAGCAGACTGTTTTGTGGTTATGGCAGAGAAAGAAGGCGAATGAATAGGAATACGGAGTAACTCAAAATTAAACTGGAAAAGAGATACACCAGCAAATCCTACTCTTTCCTATTAGCAGAAGAATTTAAACAGAAACAGATCTTCCCTTATAGGAAGGGCAAACAAGAAATAAGGAGAAAGAATATAGCAAGATTGTTTAAAAATTCTTTAAGAATGAGTCCCTTCCGATTCAGCATATTCAATGATTCTATGAACTGACTTAAGCAGTGTTTGCCCTAAAAAGTGAGACTATTCATTTTTAACCAAAAAACCACAATGTAATGTGGATATATGAGATGTTCCAGACATGTAAAGCCAGAGACATGCAGATTTCTCTTTCCTCTCCCAGATTAAATGGATCCTAGGTGACAGCTCAGTCTTTATAAGTAAATTCACACATGCCCCAAGACCCTAGGAAAGGCTTAAGATATATAGGACTCTGAGTATTATGGTGATTACAAGAGAGCAAACAACCTGTACATGTTGATTTATGATGAGGACTCAAACCTTTCTTACTTCATACTGATTTTTATACACCAATCTCCAAGCAGCAAATATTCTAACTAACTTTTTTTTTTTTTTTTTTTAAGTGCAAAACAAAAGCTATGTTTATTTTGGAGTGTTCCTGTGCCTATTTGTTTGCATAATATTATCCCAGCTTGGAGCCAACTGAAAACAGTTTGCAGAACACAGGTACAGAGGCAATGCTCCAGCAAAGTGCTCTGAAAAACAGACATTTCCCCTATTGGTCCTAAGAAAGGAGGTCCAACAAGCTCTTAGGCCCAGTGGGAATCATGGTCTGACAAGCAGGGATAAGTACAAAAATCATGCAGTGCCTGAGGTTATAAACACAGTGTGCAACTGCTGCTCTCAAAGCCCCAGATACACAGGACACTGGCCATTATCACAGTGCTTTATTTTCCCCATATGTCATCTGTGAAGCCAGATAAAACAGCACCAGGCTATAAGAGGTGTGGTATCTTCAAGGACAGGTTAAATCAAACTGTGGCATGAAAACACTATTTTCACACATGTATTTTTAGTATAATCCCAAGGATATAATTTTATCTTGCTCCCACACAGTGTCTTCTTATCAAGTCCTGCAGTCTGTGTTATAATTCAGAGCAAACAGCCCCAGCTGCTGCATGCTGCTGTTGCAAAGAAAAGCCAGGACTATTTATTGCCTTGCAAGCACCACAAAGTGAACTGCATTGCTTGCATGAAAAATGTTACAGAAATATTCTTAAACTACTGCCCTTTTATTCCAAATAGGAAAGTCACCTCAAAGAAATATAAATTCAGAGTAGGAGGACCAGATCTAAGCACAGCTCATTAAGTGATGCAGTGATTTAAAAAAATTAATTATAGAGTCACAGAAAGGTTAGGTCTGAAAGAAACCTTAAAGATTATCTAATCCCAGCCTCTCTGCCACAGACAGGGACAGCTCCCACTAGACCAGGTTGCTTAAAGCCCCATCCAACCTGGCCTTGAAAACTTCCAAGGATGGGGCATCCACAACTTCTCTGGGCAACTTATTTCAGTGCCCTACCACCCTTGTAATCTCAGGGTTTAGTTAGAAACATAACATTGTAGTCTTTAAACTGGGAGATTTGAAAGTGTGAACTATGTGAAATCTCTATGCAATTATTAGTCCAAGTCCACAGTCACTCCGAAGTTCTTCCAAATAGAGTGAAAGGCATTGTGTATTTGTATTTCTTTAAGTCCAGTAGTCTTGGTGACGGTGGGGGGAGTCCAAAAAACATTAGCACTTTTTTTTTTTTTAATAAGCCATAATTTTACTTCCCTTCTGTTCAGGTTTCCACAGCTGTTAATAAAGTTGGGCCTTTGTGCTAAGCTGGATAAGCCCTTTTACATTGCAAGTATTTCAGAATTACACTGCAAGTGGGACAGATCCAGGAAACAAATCACTGTAGCAGAAGGCATTAGTAACATCTTCCTCCCCTATTTCTTTTTAACCAAACATGAGAAATTTGGATATTTCCATAGTTCTCTCACTGTGGGGAAATCCCTGTCATTGACAAAATAAATACAAATTGTAATACTTTACAATGTGGTACTGTAATGAACAATCTCAAGGTTAAAACCTTGGAGAAGGAACTGGATGTAAGCTGTGGATTCATTATTACAAGTGACAGCTACAGTGACAGTATTCTCTAGGAAAAAAATCTAAAATTTGCTATCATATTTCCTGAGTACGTTCTAACACTCTGGAGTGAACTGATGGGTTCACAGCACTTTCACTGCTGATTAAAGGTAAAACAGTGTTCCCCCTTAAAACATTAAATATAAAAGCAATTAATAAGCTCATACATGGGAACAAAAATGACTGGTACATCTGGAGATCAAAGAAGAAAGCAACAGCTATGGAACTTCAAAGTGTTTCCTAACTGCTGAAGTTTTTACAAGGACATTTCCTCTCTCTTTTAATCCCTGATTAAATGTGTGCCAAATGGTCTGGCAGAAACTCCATCACCAAACATGGAAAAACCATTTGATGCAGGTCTCTGTATACACAAGTGAATGCACACATTTCTGAGAAATGTCTGTTTTATCTTCTCCCAGAACCAGCAGGGCCAGTCTCACACACGACAGGTTGGCAGATAAAGCAGCAATAGGATTCCTTGCAACACTTCTGTTCTAAGGCCCTCTCCTAGATGCGGTTTAGGGTATTTCAGAGTGCTGGTGCAGCAACAGCAGGGCATGTACCTTCCCCTAAGAGGCAGCTCATGGGGCCAGAGAGCTGTAGCTGCAAAATCAAGGCTGGCATCTGGCATCTTGACTGCCTTTGCCTCTACTTGCTTCCTTTCAAATAAGCATTCTCAGAAACAATACCTTCCTGATACAATTTTTTGCTAAAGCAGACTTATCCAAGGGATGCTGATGGCCAGGCCCACTGCTGTACTCTGAATAATCAGGCTCTGTGCCAGGCTGTGGGGGGCTGCTCAGTGAGACTAGCACTTGGACATCTTGCCTGGGCTCTGCACTGAGACAGAGGCCCCTTCAGAAGCTCATCATCACAGCAATAAATTAAAAAGCAAGTGAACATTTATTTGATGTCTGTGAAAAGTCAATAAACCTTTCATTGCAAAAACAGCAGTAGGTAAACTCCTTTTATCTCAATGCTACCCTTTTTCTTCTCTACAACACAGAAAGCCATAGAGCTTTTCTACTTAACAGGCTTCTTGATCTGTGTAAATCCCTGCCTTCTTCATTCTCAGTTATTTTAATAGGTACATGCAATTCTAAAGCATCCTAGCCTACAAACTGAGTGTAGGGCTCAAGCCACATCTTCTTCCCACTAATCTGGTTTAAAAAAAGCACAAGATGTAAGGCTAACATTTTCATTTCATGTTCAAGATAGGGGTGTTCTTAGAGTGTTATCAACTGCTTTCCTTTTCTCTGGTCTCCACCCATAAACAGCAGTAGTCACCAGAAGCTTTTTGGGGCTTTTGTTCATTTTGGGGTGCTTAGTTGGGTTTTAGGAGTCAAGTGAATGTTTTAGCCTGTCTTGCCTATTTTCTATAAAAGCAGACCAAGAAGAATGAACACTTTCTACCACTCTGGCACTTCACATTTTTACAGTTAATATAAATACAAGTTTTCCCTCTTCCTGAACTTTCTGCATGCTCATTTTCATCAAGCCATGATAAGGCTAAGAAAAGCATTAGTACAAACTGAATTCACCTACAGATAATTGAAGGAGACAATACAAAAATTCCAGGTTCTCTTTCAGCTCTATTTATCTAGCTTTGAGAAACTGCCATAAATGCATTTCACAGAATTAAACTCATGTTGATTTTACAAGTAAACAGTGCTGCCTACTTACAAATACAACTCTGACTAAAGTAGCAATAACTTAATATTTAACAGGAAGTAACCAATTTTCTCCTCAGCCAGTAAATTCTAATACAGCAATGAACTTATTTTATATATACACACATTGATGTTGCTATTAATCATTAGGCACTGATTCCCTAGATGATGAATACACATTTTCCCTATTACACTGGTGAGGCATTATTAAGGTCTTCACTGACAGCTGTCTTCTCTGAAGATCATAAACCAAATGCATCTTGCATTTGTCCCTCTGAAGAGAAAACTATTTAGAGAATGTGACATGCATTCATTTATACTCTTCCTTGTGAGTCAATTTGCCTCTGGATTTCCATTTTGCAAGACTTGTATACTTTAGAGGGACATGAGGCAAAAACTTGTGATTCAAACTTCTTAATTCTGCTTTCCTTCTCCTATATTCCAAACCACCAAGAGCCCTCACTCCTGTAGTTTTCTCCTGTTAGCTCCATCTCTCCAGAGTGTCCTTCTTGCTATGTATCTTCCTGCATACTCCTTTCTAGGTAGTCTCTTCTTTTTTTGGACAGCAGCACCTATTTTCCAGGATTTTGCCTTTTTACCCTAGTACTCAGATCTCTCTCCAAATCTCCTCTGTCACACTGACTCCATATTGCAAGTAGTTTTTCCCTTCCAGCTGAGCACCTCAATATTTCAGAAGACAAATGTTTACAATAAGAGACCAAGTTCTCCAAAAGTTCTATGTGCCATTCTAGTTGAGCTTTTCAGTACATTAATGAGACAAACCCCTGGTCAGTTTGCCTCCATTCCCCTGCCTCTCTCACCCCTTCCTTTCCTTTTTTGCCCCNCCAAAAAAAAAAAACCAGACAAGCCAAAATTAAACATGAGGGTGCTCTAAAATTTGTGGAGACAGTTTCCTTGTGCCCACACAGCATGCCTGGGTGGGTGACAGCAATAGGGCAAAACACACTGCTTGCCCATCCTCACTGCTTGCCCACAGTGAAAACATGACACCTGGCACAACAGTCTCAGGAATTTCAGGCTTCTGTGCCACACTGTGTATCTTTTGTAATTTGGGTATTTAAGTCTAAAATCAAAGGGAAGCAGTGCAAAAACAAGGAAGCAAGATCACTCCAGCCAGATAAGCACATTAATCAAAACGTAGCTGCACAGCAATCACTTACCTGCATGCAACATCTACAAACCCTAGCAGCAATGAGCAAGGGTAATAGAGCAATGAATGAGGGTAATAAATGGCACAGCTACATGCTTTTTGGATCACTTGATTGAGTGCACAACACACTAAAAACCTGTATTATTTCTTATTAAAAAAACCAAAACCAGAACAGTCTGCATCTCTACTGCATAAAAAGTAACTTCAGAAGAGAAAAATTACTGCAAATACATCTATCTCTACTTCAAAAAAAACATCAGCACAGCCAGCAACAGGACAAATTGTTGACCCACCTAATTAAAACAGTTATTTAAGAACCAGTTGGTACAACTGAATATCCTTCCTATATACCAGTTTTTTTATATTTTAAAAACAAGTTCAGCTCAGGCCACACTGGAAACCAAGGGTCTCCACTCAACTCACAGAGGGTTTTGATCTAAATCAGAAAAACAGTCAGAACATCTAGTGACTTACACATCAACAGCACAGGGGATGTAAAGGCAGTGGGAAGCAAGGTCATTTTGGCTACAGCAGCCTTCCCCTGAAAGGACAGCAGCCCCGAGGAGCTTGGCAGAAGGAAGGACGGACTGGCTGGGTGCATGGCAGGCACAGGGCAGCAGCTCCTGGTGCCTGGCTCCCTGCTGTGCCCACCCAGCCAGCCCTGCTGCTCCCCTGCCCTTGCCAGAACGGGAATTTCAGAAGGGATTACCTGGGTGAAAGACAAAGCACTCATCTGTGTGTGTTTTGTTTTAACACTGGAACCACCACCTATACTGCAGAGATCTCTGGATCTCCTTACCAACAACACCATAAGTAATAAAAACTAAAACTGGGAAATGGGAAAAATAGCCTCCTTGGTAAGGGTTATTTTTTCCCTCTTTATGTAACTAAATATCAAATGAGGTGTAAAGAAGTATCCTTTCCCTACACAGATATCCATGAGGCTTCGATTTAAAAAGCATCCATATTCAGAATAGAAAAGGAAATGCTGAAATCCAAACAAGGGATTAAATCCAGCTCTTACAGAGTTTAACACCAGGAAAATATTAAAAGGCTTGTCTTGAATAACAATATCCTTAAGACTAATATTAAAATGCTTTCTTGAACTGGGGCCATGGGGGAACCGTAACCCTGATGATTGGGCAGGTGGAATGGGGAGTTAGAATAAAAAAAAATTGTAAATTACTATTAACATCAGTAGCTGCAGGAGTCTATTTATGTGTTTTGGTTCATTTTGTTCCATATTTATGTGTCTTGCGATCAGCAAGAGGAAACATGTACATGCAAATGAGTGGTTTGACTCAGAAGGGTTTCAATCCTGCCTGCTAAGAGAAGTTACACCACGCTGCAACCAACAGAGAGCTTACAAAGGAATAGAAAGAATAAATGTCAATGAGTTACAAAAATTGGTACTGAATAAATATATGCTAAGTACACATCCAGCGTTGTTACACAGGCACAGATGCTGTGAAAGCTTGACACTCAAGCACATAAAGCAAGGAAACTGATGAAACAAAACATGTATGCCTAATTTCTTTTGCTCTGTAAACAATCTTCCTTACCTGCCCAGCCTACATGAAAAATTAACACATACATACAAAACCCCCCCAAAACCCCACATGCTTTGTATTTACTGCAATACACATCTCAATTGACTCCCAAGAACACATGCTAATACAGCCATACCATTTCCACCACTGGCCTTCACAACATGATCCACTGTGAACTATGATTTATGTTTCTGCATTGGATGCATATTATATTGTAGTCAGAAAGCACTGACAACCAGATGAGCTAGATCACTCTGACCATCACTCTCCTTATACTAAAACCCTTTACATTCTTCTGACATCAAAAAAGAAAAAAAAATTAAAGCAACTCTAAGTCTAAACTGGTCCCCATTTAACTGCTTTATATTAATATGCAAGCATCCATTTTCACACTGTCACAGACAAAGCTGGACTGAGACACAACCCTCCACTGATTTCCTAGCCTCTTTTACAAGAAAAAGCAAAACAAATAACTTCATAAGGGAAAAGCTCACAACTAAATGTAATTATCACCATTTTACTTTGGGTCCCAGGAAAACGATACAAAAATGCTGACAGCTTAACTGAACTGAGAAGATAGTACCAGATGCCATGGAATAAGATGGTAAGTGGATTTCTCTTGCAATGCAGCTCACAGGAACACCAGGCCACGGTGCCATCCTGCAACACATGCAGGGACTCCTAAGGCTGCCCAAGAGCTGCCCTGGGCACCCACTCCCACAGCATGGGTTAGTCAGCCTTGCTTGGTGCAATGCATCCAAAAAGCCCTGGCAGCTCCAACAAACAACATTCAGAGGAGGAAAAGGGGGCAGCATCCTGATGCCACCTGTTAAGACTTCAGTGTTGCAAGGATTGTAGCTGGTATGGAGGAGGCAGCAACCATCTGCCACTGCCACAAGTGAGTGTGTAGAACATCACTAGCTCAGAGCAGACAAACAGCAGGGAAAGAGCAGGCATCTTCCTGATAAAACAGAGACTTAATTGTTGATGGGCCTGATTACTCCTAAGGTTACTTAACACTCTCCACCTTGTGCAAATTAAGTGTTGTCTTTCACCAGCTGAATTTCAAATCAGACAGATCTGCAATTTACAAGAAGGACATTAGAGGGGGGAAAAGCCCAGCTCTTCTGCCTTGTCTTCATGTGTCAGAAAAACACGATGATCCCCCTTTGATCCATTCCTGCAAATATATCATAACCAAGGACTCTTCAAAACAAAAGCTTTTTAAAATCAGGTTCTAAGTAACACTCTTTTCTCCATGTCTCGGTTACTATGCTGATAAAATTAAAGATATGCCCTCAGTTTGTAGGCACAAGTAATTATTGCCTGAGCAACACTAAGCTATTATACTAATGAGAACCAAAGGAAAGCTCATGAGTTAGTTAATAATCCTATCCTGAAAGCATCACTTCAACAGCACGTAGGAAATACAGCCTGGGGAACGCACACAACAATGGCAAAAACAAACAAGAGATGATCATTAGGTGGAGAGCCACTCCTGTGTGCTGGATAAACAGGAATCTCAGAGAAAACATTCTGTGTGGACAATGTAACCATGAAGGAGAGCATTAAAACATACACATGTGATAAACCATGCCATGACCACCCAGGCAATAATCTGCCACATTCTCCCTTCCAGGAGCTGATTTCACCACCACACTGATGATCTTTTAATGCAGGAAAAGCTGTTTGTTTATGAGCGATAAAGGAAAGCACACACCTGCTCAATTATTTAGGTGAGTTTTAAAGAAAAACACCACAAATAGCAAAATGCCCAATGTCCAAGCCCTCTCAAGGCTGAGAACTGCCTCCCCCAGCAAACAGGAGCTACAATCCAGCTGGCTCCAAACACAGAGCAGCCCTGGAGGACCCCAGAGGCCAAGGAGTGGGCCAGCTCACAGGCTGGCTGAAGGAGCAGCACTCCTTCCCTGCCCTCACAAAGCAAATAGAAATTACATGGAAGTAGTGAGGGGAGAAATATCCAGCATGTTCTTCCAAGACAAGTGGGAGAAGAGCCAGAGAGTGCACTGTGTAGAGAGCTGGAAAGAAAAACACCAAACAGCTCTGGCACAAGCTTCCAGCGCTGCAAGACAGCAGTACCAACACAGCTCTGGGTAAACAGAAAAATGCCTCAATACTATAAGGCCTGATGTCAGGGCACGGCATCAGACCTTCAGACCACTACAAGAATGATGGAATATAATCAATAACCAAGCCCGTTCTGCAAGATTTAACAGCACACAATGCAGAACAGAGCAATTTTTCAGTGGATTAACCCTCATCTCTACAGAGGGGTCAAACTAAGCTTAGAAAATAAATGAAATTATTCTGAGCATCTAGCAATTCTGATGAGGCAAAAGCAAGCTTTAAGCTGCAATATTAACTTACTTTATGCTTTCCCTAAATACTGCTTTTAATTCCTCTTTTTTAATGTTTCGGTTATTTTAAATACACATAAATGCAAAGAAAAGAATCCACACTTATCTGTTCCTCCCTGAGAATCAAAATGGTTTAATTATAGATTTCCATATTAATTCATAGCTAAGACATTTATCTGGTTCACCTCAGTCATATAAAACCACTATATAATCATACTCATGAAACATCCAAGGAAAACAGATCTACACCTTATAACAGAAATTTAAGGTAAAGCATCTTGGAAGAAGGAATTAATTAAAAATCCAGCCCAAATTAATTCCAGTAAGATTTTGCTGATTGACTTAAATGGACTTTGGATTGCATGTTTACTAGCTGTGCTCTCAGAAACCAGCAATGAACATTAATTAACAAACGTGTTTTGATTTAGAGTACTCTCATTTTCAGCGTACTGTTCAGCTCCACTGCACTGTTCCCCCACAAGTACTTACAACCAATTTTACACTTGAACTTGCCAACAATCAGTGCTTTCCTACTTAGGGGATTTCAAACCAAGTCTTTTAGCAAGTTAAATATTTCAAATGGAGGAAGGGGAGGGAGGGTAGAAATCAGGAAGCACGCAGTATTCAAACAGTCCCTCCAATTTCAAGAAGCAAACAACACAACCACAAAAGGATTCTCAGTTTTCCATTCATCTCCCTCACCACCAGGAACCGTCCGGGTCAGTGCCTGCTGACTGCCTCCACAGCAATTTACAGCACAGAACAGGTTTGAATATTGTCCTTTGTATGCACAGGATGAAGGACTGCAGAGGTGACAGTACCATGTGATTTGTTTCAGTAAAAGCCATAGATAAGAAAGAAAAAATGTTTGCAAATAGTGTTTTCTTTTCACGAGATGAAAGGGAAAGAAAAGTACAAAACAAAACCCAAAAAGCTTTTTCTGTCCATCATGATGAAAGTTAAATTGGAGAAACAAACAGCAGCTGATAAGGTATTCAGTGATTGGGTTTTTTCTGAGGAATATCAATATGTGATAGCCACAGATGCTGCTTCTTTAGATGACACTTGATCTTAAGAGTTACTTTAAGAGCTATTTCAGTAAACAGGTTTACTATGACTGTCCAGGTTCACACAGTGGGCACCCCAGAAATATGTTTTGGGTCTTCATCTGGCACCTGCAAATGCTGTGGTGCTTCCACCAACAGCCCACACAGACAATATCCACTCCAAGGTGAGTCTTTGTGCTGACACTAACATGCAGCCTGGGGTACCCAGCCAGGTAGGCAGAAGTGCAGAAGAAGCCATGATCTCACAGCTGCCTAAGCTTCCCAAGCCTTGGTGGCTCCAAGGTACACCCACAAATATCAGTCATTTGGTCAATGACTTTGCCGTATTTGCTGCCCTCAAGGAAGAGAAAAAACCCCACCAGAACTGTAAAAGAACAAAGTTGATTTAACAATCAAAGCTGGAAATGCTTTCTATGATCTCCAACTGGGTTTAAACTATGGTCTTACCTCAGATTATCCTGATCAGAGCCACAATAAATATTTAGCATAGTTATTACACTCGGTTTTGGAGACAGTCCTAAGCCACTATACTTTGACATACAAACTCCCTCTGCCAGACGACAAACAAATGAAATACAAATACTACAGTCTCCACAGCCAAGAGGGGGCCAAAACCCAAAATACAGCATGTGTGCTGCTCTGACAGGAGGGTCTCACCAGGTCCCAAAAGCTGGCAGAGCCAGCATCAAGGGCAGAGGAATACATTTGCACAGACTTATGTTCCCCACGGCTGTAAGGAACAAAGATTTCTGCCTCTCTTCAGCAAAATTGTCTCTACGTTAGCAGCTTAACTGTTTAATTAGTTGCATTAAGCCAAAGAGAGCAAGTTTGAAAAATGGGCTGTCCAGCAGCACTCCATAAGAATTGCCTCAGATTTTCATGGCAAGTGAAAAGAGAGATTTAATTTTTTAAATGCCAGAGATTGTTACATAGCATCTATGCTAAAAAAATAAAAATAGCCTCTTGCAAATGGTCATGCACACATGAACAAAACCCTACCACAAACACCATTTGAAGATTTTGCTATATGTATCACACAACACAACTCTGTCTTTGTTCTGCCCATCTTTAAAACCCTTTCAATGGCAAACACAAGCTGTCTGTCCATCAGCAAAGCAGCATGGCCCAACTGGAAGTACAAAACAGTTGGCACTACAGCCTTGCACTGTCTCCTCTTCCATTTCCTCCTCACAGACACACATCAAGGGCTTTGTTGGGACTAGCTCTAACCTGGCCCCAGGCTGGACACTCAACAGGAAATTCAACATCCTCATGTGCCTGTTCTCCACAGAGCCTGGCCACGCTGTCTCCCAACCCCCGCGGCAGCGAGATGCAAGGCTCAGGCACAGGGAAATATCGATTCAAGGGCACTCTCTCTTGCTCTCAGCTGAAATGCTGAGACAAATGCGCCCAGAAGAGGCTGTTAATTGTTTCAGGAAAGTGCAACAAACTAAATACATCTATGTGAAGAAATATTGTCCAGTTGTCAGGGGGGTTTAACCAAACCATTAGGGCTTTGGGAAGAAGTAAATGCATTCTCCCTCATTTCTTAATCCAATTGGTTATATTCATAACAAGGCATTAGCATTAAGAAGATGTATTATCTCTGTGTTAATTATCTTTGCTACAAACGATGAAAAATTCTCTAAGAATGGACACCACCTCTATTTCACCTAAACAATACATGCTTGTGAAAACATGCTACCCCTGGGGTGTGCTGAGTGGGGAATGAAAAGGTATGGTAAATGCTCCTTTTTTTTTTTTTTCCTCTCACAAATAATTAAAAAGAAACAGCTCTACAGTTGTTTCCCCTTAAGGGGAAGATAGGCACATTTACACCGCAGTTCACTGGTGACAGAGCCACGATTCCCAGAAAAGGGCTGGAAGACCAAAATGACTTTACCAGCTCAGCAGAACGCTGTCTTTGAATTTTTCACAGTTGAAACTTGTCTGCAATTTGCTGCCTAAAGAATAGGAATCAAATAGCAAAGCTCCTTGTGTGTGTAAGCAAAATTCCTGTGTGTAAGTCCTGGTCACCGAAAAACTTCAGTAGAAAACAGAATTTTTCAGAGACAATAGGATCAAATATTATGTAGTGAAAAGCATACGATGCTGTTGTTGGAAGTTGTGTTTTCCTAAGAAGGCAGAGATGGGGCAATCACTTGTAGAAAGCTTGTAAGAATCAGGCCCTGGAACATTTGTCTTTGCTTTCTGGAATCTGTTTCTATTAAAGAAAATATATTGCACATATAGCCAAAGAGTTAAAGAACTCCTTAGTTAGTTACATTACACAGCTGATACCTACCTGGACCAGGAAACAAAGCAGAGTCCATTTCTGATGGCTGCTCCTCCCTGCAGCCTTCCAAGATCATCAAGATCATGTAACAATATTCAGATCAAGCATGAACAGCAATGCAAGGGACAAGGAAATGAAAGATCATCTCTTGTCATCTTTGTGCTGTAGCAAACCCAGCAGAAGCTGAGTGTGTCAAGAAACAGAATGAGTAAGCAGTCAAGTGGGTGGTTCAATATGTTCATTTTCCTCCACTATTTCCATTTTAAGTGTCAGCTTCCCAAAATGTATTTAATTTGTACTATAAATTTTGATTTCCAAACTCTTACCATGCTGTTCAATGAAACAGTCTGTACATACACATGCAAAAGGAAATATTGCACAAAACCATAATGACAGAAAAGGCCTTTGTATGAAATCTGTTGCAGTTACATTTACTTCCAGACCTTAAAAATGGCAAAAGGTTTTTTGGCTGGATGGATCTAAAGATAAACGAGAAGCAACCCCCTACCATCTTTCCTTCACTATGCAGTCTGCACTAAGCATTCATCCAACACCAGCAGCAGACTGCTGACAGTGTAATTAAAGAGCTTTCTGAAGGCTCTTAATCACAACTGTAGCCTCTATTATAACAATATCCTTCTGACTCCTCATTAAGGCACAGCACTATGTTGGAATAACCACATTCCATCACTCCAGTTATTTAACCTTTGGGATGTCCTGTAAATGCAACAGAATTCATGAAAATCCTATTCTCAAGATAGCTGCATTGGAGCATGCAGAACCCAGAGAAGGGCTCTTTGTTGTAACAGACAGATGAAAAATCACTTGCCATAGCCCCAGGAGGAACGAGAGCATCAGTAAAAGCACTCTCCTCTCTGCCCCCTGCCATGGCACAGTCTCACCCACGCTACTCTTGGCTACTCCAGCAATATGCATCAAGTAGTTTAATCAGAGAAAGAGGGGTCAAATGTGAGAAAATATCCATACCCAAGTGAGCAGGAGGGAAGCAAAAAGGAGGGCAGCACATGGCATAAGGTCCCCAGTGAATGACCACAGCAGGAGAGTTTGCAAAACTGTGCCCCTGCCAGCCTGGTGCCCACCTCAGCAGGCTTCCCACAAGACCAGACAGCACTGTAGTCAAGGGTGACTGCTGCAGTCTTGTCCTACATCTGCAAACCATAACTATCTGCCTAGAGCAATAGAAGAACACCCACTGCAGCAGAATCCCTGTAAAAATTCAGTATGGCAGGCATTTGCTTCTACCAAACCTCAGGAGGCTCAGGGTGGCATGGTAGTCAATGAACTCCCTTCATCTCATAGGCAGATAAAGACACAGTTCCCTAACACTTCAGGATGAAGCAGTAAGCAGATTGTTCTCATCTGTGCACCACCTGTACTGAGAGAACCAGAGGGAGAGCATGAAAAGCAGATTCTCCTAAGTTAGAAAAGTAACTAACAGCAATGCAATGTTTAATGAAAGGTAGGAAAACTTACTGATCCAAGCTCAGAATACATCCTTACATAGCTAGTAAAGGGGGAGAAAATCCCTGATGATACATTGCACACCATCAAAACCCATTACTCACTCTAGTTGAATGGGAAAGTGGAATTCTACAAGCTTGTCGTAGAGCTGAATACACTGTACAAGCTCTATATCTAATTGTCACTTTGCTTCAGAAATGTGATTAAAAATAGCAAATAAATATTAAATAATTAACTGCAGACTTAAAGCTTCAATAACTGCAAAAACTGTTAACCCCCTTGTATTTACATTCTTAAAAACACAGTCTCCCTTTATGCCTATCCAAATACTGCTGCAGAAGTGGTGTATTTGAAAATGTACATGGAGCAGACAAAGTTACTCCATATCAGTACTAGGGTCAGTCCTTCAGGTCTTGCTCTAGATCTAGTGTGTGCTGCAGCAGAAGCAGTACTGCGTTAGGAGAGCTGCAGGATCACCTGAACTGCAATGTCCAGCAAAAGAAACAGGGTTGACAAAAACTGTATGAGCAAAGTCTAGGATTTTTCTTACCTTCAGACACGGCTCTCTTTGGGGAATCTTCTGCTTCACTGACTTTTCTTTCAGAGCACTATAGACTGGGTTGGAGGGTAACAGAAAGAAAAGCAACATTTTTTTTCACTGACAGCATGTTCTCCTCCCTGCCCATCAAGAGACAGGGATGATTCACTTCTCTGCTGGTAAGGCTGGAAGACAGCCTGAGGAACAGAACTATTAGGACTAACTGGGTGTTCCATAATCAAGAGTTTTATGGGCATTCCTCCCTAGCTGTGTAACATATGTGAAACCTTAAGTTTGCTAAGAACCCCGGCAGTTTTTAGGAGGTCTTCCCTGCT
The DNA here is from genome assembly GCA_013400435.1 of Pycnonotus jocosus. Classification (NCBI taxonomy): domain Eukaryota; kingdom Metazoa; phylum Chordata; class Aves; order Passeriformes; family Pycnonotidae; genus Pycnonotus; species Pycnonotus jocosus. The sequence goes on along the minus strand of VWYP01030531.1, from coordinate 23,581 downwards.
AGCACGGAACCATGAGTCTCACATACAAATCAGTTTACTTCTGCTATGCTCACAAATGGAGAGGGATCTCCAAATCCTGTTTGCTGACAGCTGCTGCTAAACTCTAGCTCACAATTATCTCACTATTATACTTTAATAATTTATGTTGATTAAAATTATTTTCTCCAAGTATTCCCAACATCCTTATTAGCAGTGCATCTGTTACAGTGGTTTCCTGTTCAGGAAATTATCACACCTATACCAATCAGTGACCTCAAAAATTGCAGATCAAGGATCAGCTGAAGTGTGAACCCAGGTACAAATTCTGAATGTGATGAACCCCCTGATTTGAGATTCTACTTTGTGAAAACATTGCCATCTGTCTAGTACTCCATTTCCTTATGAGCTGCAGAACTGCTCCTCTTGCAGTACTTCACCATTTTTATCCTGTTTGTATAAATACTGGACAAAGACATGTAACAGCAGTTGGTATGGAGAGAAATCAAATAGTTCAGTCCCCAAACAGATTTTCTATAATTCAAATTCTACCCTGCTGCTTATTCCTAAAAGCTATGCCACTTCTTCATAAAATCAAGTTATCGCCCACAGAGTCACAAAAGTTACACTCCTTTGCCATAACTCACCCTGAATTTTTCAAGTGCAATACTAAATTGTGAGCTTAACAGTGGTCTGCAGGCTCCAGAGTACACAGTGAAACAAATTTTAAAGGTTTTTTTAAAAGACCGAAGTAGCTTTGCATAAGCCTAAATTTTCTTACTAAGCCACTTAAGACCACTGTGACACTTAAGGCCATTTAGCATGCTGCGAAACAGCAAAGACTGAAGCAATAATTCAATTTATTTTTATCCATAAAGAAAAAGTTACTTCTGTCTGTTAAAAAACCTCATTAAAAGTTTAAGGATGACCCACACCCCTATGGAAGTCCAACCCCAAGTGATACTCAACATGTTTTGCTTATCTTTTTGTTCAGCAGAAGAGTGAGAAGCCAAAGTACACCTTGGAGCTGGGCAAAAGGTACTTGTGCAGTCTGGGAACCCCGAGTGACAGTAAACTCAGTATTGACCTTGCTGATGAAGTCTGTACTCTTAACACTCATGCAGTCTCATACCAAGCCACTGGACTTTGAATGTGTGAAGAGCCATAAACAGATGATCTGCTACATGTGGGCTCACAACAGACAGGTTTCAAGCAAAGTCCTGACTCACGTCAAAGCACGTCAAAGACACTTTTAGATTACACAACATTTCATATTTCTAGTTTCTGCTAAATCCCTTGTTCATGTTGATATCAGAAAAGGGATAAACAAATGCAACTGTTTGTTTTTAAATCTGTATACAGTGAGTTTTAAATAAATGTCTGTGTCAGTCAAATCAGTCTCACATCCTTTCAATACTTATTGCACATCTCAAGCAGTCATCACATCCATAAGAACAGCTTTACTGCCGAGTATGCGCTACATGTAGCTAAATTCACATAGTGTTGTGAGGTTTATCCTGACAGTATTAACTCACTCAAATCAGCTGGGACTAGAGCATGTAATTCACTTCTGAACTCTGGAAAAACAGGTCAAATAAATGCAAGATTAAGATTACAAAGTGGTGAGGAAGTGTGTATATTTTTATACTTTACATAGTACTCTCTGGATATATTTGTCCAGACACAATGACTTTTTTCACCAATTAGGAAAATTGCCAACTCAGAAAATCAATGTCAGAAATAGAGGTCCAAGTAGAACCAGAGTCATTTAGGTTGGTTGGAAAAGACCACGAGGACTAACTGTAATAATACATTGACATTACAATATAAATGTTTATGCTTGTTTCATAAACTTATTCTCACTGTGGACAAATAGAAAACCTTATTCCATCTCTGCTTTCTTCCTGCTTCTGAAAGGAACTGCACACAAACTTGGGTGTCCTTTTACTCCTTGCCTATATATACAAAGGCTTTAGATCACAGGGAACACCTCCATGGCCCAGCAACAAAGATTTTACTGAATCCACAGAGTTATCTGTTGCTCATGACAAACATCAGAGCTGATTTTACTTGCTTCTACAAATAGTAAGTGACACAAGATTTTAAAAGATGACATATCCAAACCAGGATTTTTGCACATATTACAGAAGATGGAGCACTCAAGAATGAAATCTGTATTCAAATGTTGAGTGTGAAGATGGCAGATGTATCTTACTCCAGACATTCACCAGTAGACTGAGAAGATACTTCTTTTAACATTAACCATCACTGGTGAGCCACAAGCCTACCATCTAATCCAACATTAGAATTGTCAGTAAAACTGGCCAAAGACATTGGAGATGTAAGCAACCTAAAGGTGATATTTTAGGGTGCATGTGGGCAAATTGTTTCAATGCCTTTAGTCTTATTTTTAAAAATGTTTCCTTTATTTCATATTATCTATGAAGTCCCATTCAAAAGTATGCAGGGGATTAAAAAAGGCAGTATTGTGGCTTAGTCTACTTTTGTGGTGATTTACATCACAAATCCAGTGGGAGGTCATCTGGTTGATGCAGAGGGCAAAAAAGAACAGAGCCAGGCATATATAAGTGGTGCTTTACAAGTCCATTGCCATGATTAAAATGAATAATCCAAGAGATAAGCCTCTCATTTCTCCAAGTACTCTAGCCTGTACTGTATCACTCTGCAGCAGAACACCCTAAGCTTCTGTTTACATTACATGAATTGGTGGGGTAGGAATAAAAATACTTATGAGTTACTTTAGTATTTAGACTAACACCTCTGTCTCAGTGACCATGCTTTCTTCTTCACCTATCTCTGACACACAGCTGTGACAAATTCTGAACCAATGTAGTGCCATTTTTCAGCAGAGCAGTATCATTTAGGAGAATTGTATCACCTCCTTTTTCTAACACAGTTCTCTCCTCAAAAAAGGCTTGTCTAATCCAAATTTATCTTTTAAATTTACTTCTATAGAAACTTACTTAAGAGCAACACAATTTAATAGCCCAAGCTTAGTTTTCTTTGCAAGGGTAGACACTGCGACTACAGTAGGTCCTACAGTCATCTGCCAAAGCAATGAGGACTTTGCTACCCTGGACTATTTTGTTTCACACATTTGTAAAGCTGTCAGCTTTATCATTATCAAGAGGCTGCTGAGCAGAGCAGAAGTCAATCAGAAGCATTTCACAATGAGTACATGCAGCAGTCTAAGCAGCGAGGCTTCCTGAGGTTGCTTCAGCACAGCGGCAATTATCTCTCATTGATGCCAGAAAAATTTATCCTTTAAACATAATCTCTAATTCATCTTGATCAACATACATAAACATTTTGTAAAAACACTCTCACAAGGCCTAACTAGTCATTTAAAGATCTTCCTTGGATTAACAGCCAAAATGCAAGGTTTTGGTAAATAAGAACATATTAGTACAAAAAACATCCATGAAAAGCCTGAAGGATTTAATTTATAACCAAGCCTGCAGTTCTCTGCTTCCTACTTCCACAACAAAATTGAAAAAATGAAGATAGGAAGAGGAAATAATAATTCGTCCATCAACTTCGAAACCTTTCTAGGCCTTGGAATAATCACCAAGACAGTATTTAGAGGAAGGTCCCACCCAGCACAAGAAAAGCTGGCCTTGTCAACCTCTCTAAAAACAGAACTAAAAAAAAGGAAACAATCGGTTTCCATTTATAAGAGAAACCAAGAAATAAAACTTTTTCTTCATGTTTTCAGTTAATTGGATCTTTGAAATATCTCAATATGAAATAGTAAGTTAAAATGCATCTTGCCGAAATTGTAACTGCCTCAGAGCTACATTACATTTAAGTTAATTGCATCTAGACCTACTTTGACCCAACAGTTTCTAGATGACAAAAAATTACCAGCAAACTAACCCAAGGGAGGGTGTTTGAGCTAAACCATCACATTCTGTTAATTTAATGGTCACATTAATCAGTGCATTGGTTTACCATGCTGCTTTAACACAGGAACTACATTCGACATCCAAAGTTTTGTAGCTCCCAGGGAAAAAAAGGAAAGCATGTTAGCTTCCTTTATTTGGAACTGACTGACTGTCATAACATGCTCTGCAGTAATGGTGCTTAACAAAGATGAAATAAAAATATTTACAGATTCAACTACTACAAGGCTTGGATCATCTGAAAATAGCTATCATAAAACAAAGCATCTGGAGGAAGAGTGAGCAAAAGGACACTTCAGTACATGAACTCTGTGGCAAGGCCAAACACAGCAGCTCCAGTGAGGAGAAAATCAAGGCAGTTGGGATGGTCATTATAAGCCACTGCAAAATAAATTAACGTGAGAAAGATAAGAAATGACACTTCTGAACAAACATCCTCTGAAAATTAGAGGCAGAATAATGTTCTATATGCCTTGTCCCATATCCCCTCAGCTGCACAGCAATATCCTCAGTCTCTGCAGCTTTCTTTGCTTACAACTGCAATTCCCCACCCCTGAGAGCCTGAGGCTGCTCCTCACACTCCCTTAACTCCCTAGCACATCCCCTCAGACTGAGCAGGGCTGACCATCCCACTGCAGGAGGGAGAGCACCAACAGAGCTCCCTAGACACTCTCCCCACCCAAACAGGGAGCTGCAGGGACTCTGCCAGAAGTTACGAACTCCACAGCACCCACCTCCCTGGCAGCATTTTCAAAAGGATGGTCACAAACAGCATTAGCAACGAGAGCTTGGCAAGAAAACACTGCTCAGAATATTTTGCAATATGCATCTTGCAGAGCTTTTCCTTACACAAACCAAGTATGGTAATTAGAAACAAAAACCCAGTTCTTCCAGAAAATACATCCCAAATATCACCTGAATAGTTGTAACGGTCACTTTTAAAAGAGGAAAAAAAAAAAAAATCATGCGGTTACCAGAAATTGCAGAGAGGACCTGAAAATTTCATGGCCCTAAATAACATTCTGGCAGCAAAAATTAGTAATAGGAAGTTAGTTATGAATAACACATTTTCAAAAGAAGTACCATAGTTATGCCTCTATCACTCAAATCAAAGTAACAGCTAAAACGTTTTTTTATATGCTCTAAAGCTCAGATCTCCATTTGCTTCTTCAAAGGAAGAAAGAACTGAGAACTCTGTTTGTATTTTTACTAGTTATGTGTCATTACTAGAATAGATTTGGAGGGGCTTTTCTGTGGAGGGAGTTGTTTTATCTGATATTTCTCCATCTTTGGAAACAAAGATAGAGCTTTTATATGCAAAAACACTCAGAAGGACAAGCATCAGGAAGAAATTAAACCAGATTTGATTGCAGAATTTTCAACTGTCACTAATACCCACAGTAAACTATACCTTCCAGACATGGCTACAATAATGCAGATTCTTCTCAGTGCTTTTCATATACTTTGCAATTACACCTTTTAATGAGTTGATTTTTCAATAAGATCTTACTTAGATTTGACAACTCACTAAAACAAAGGTTTTTCTTTTGAGCAGACTCTCTCACGGATAAAAGGATCCTTGAAGAATAAACAGGTTACAAGTTCAGAATCTGTATATTCTGGCAATATTTTAATATATTTATGTCCAATATATAATGTGCAGTATCCAGAATAACAGTCATTTGGTGCCTAACACCAAGCATATTTCTCTTGGTGGTCTCTCTTGTAGGAGAAGGTGGTTTCACCACCCTGAAAGTCTAAAGAGTTTTGAGAAAGCAATCCACATTTTCTATAGAAATATGCATATGTCAAAGTATTTTGCAAAAGCAGCAGAAGTAGATATTTCATAGACAGCAGATTTCCATTCACATGGCTGTAACCTTACAAAGAAAGATATATTTGAAAAATAAAGCAGAACTACACAGATTTTAAGTAAAATAATAACTGCTGACTTCTGGTAACAGTTGCATCTAGTTTTGCTTGGCTACAGAAGCAATCATTCTGAAATCCCTTTCAATTTGTATCCAAAATAAACCTCTTAGGAAAGTTTATTTCCCCTTCTAAAAACTCCAGGTTGAGATTATTTTATCCCTTCTCTAACACATGATTACAGTAACTCATTACACTTTTCCATCACTGCAACTCTTGCCATTGTTTCCTATGAAACTGATTAGCATAATACTACTTGCATTCTTTGGTTTTTTCTTCATCCACTGAAGTAAGCATAATTTCATTCTGAAAATATTTTCAAGGTAGTATTTTTCTTCATATAATTTATAGGACCCATAGAATATAACAACATTTAGAGGCTTCTTTCCAAAATAATGGACTATTAACAGTGCTGGCAAATTCCAAAGGCCACGTAGGAAAACAACTGAATTCATCTTTGAGACAACTCTACAGGGCAGAGCAGGAAAGAATGAAATATCAGACAGTTCTGATTCCCTACACTGCAGCAGGAGGTCTTGGTTTCAGGAACTGGCAATCAAGGATTGGTTCTCTGACTGAAGGATTCCCAAATAGCCAAGAAATTTATAGCAAGGCCTCTGTCAAGAGTTATTTATGACCTGAATTATGACCAGCAGCTCCAGGAGGGGAGAGCAAGTCCAAAGGGAAAGTATCCAACCCGGTGAGAACACAGACTCCAAGAGAGCAGTCAAATACCAAGGTGAAATTGCCTCAAACATGGAAAAATTCAGAAAAATGGTAGAGAACAATGAAGCCAAGAGAGTGTCACTACTGCACTGAAAAGAAAAATTCTGGGGCTAAAGAGACTCCATCAGTCTGGAAAAATATGAAGCCTAAATATCTTCAGGACACATTCCAACAAAAGGTGAATGCTGAATACTAACTAGGACCAGCCTCCAAGAATCTTCAGCTTTTCACATTGCTTGGCACAGTAACCTTGGCACACAACCTCCACCCTTCTACACGAAAATGAAGAACCACTTACAGAAAGAGAACATGACATAAATATACTAAGATTTAAAGCCAGCTGCTGCAGGAAGAGTACCCAACGACTTATCACACAAAGCATTATTTGTCATTTGAGACAAAGGTGAATACTTCAGTAAAAGCTGCTCCAAAGGGAACAGTGATTTCCCCAGCTGTACAGCTGTGGTCAGCAGGGAGAATGGCTGTGCAGGCTGGGGCTGCAGCCAAACAGCCCAGCACGAGAGACACTGTGTCCTCTTTAACCCCACTGACAGCAAACACAAAAGAGGTATCTGACATCCTCAAAGCCCAATGGAGAAAAAAATAAATTAATTTCTGTTCTCATACAGAGGTTTAAAAGTTTCATCCTTCTACAGAGTGATCACAGATTCCTCTGATATTCAATAAAATAATCTCTTTGCTGTGCTTTCTCATTTGGCTCTCCAGCATACTCTTTTTAATCAGCATTGTAAGCCTACTGCTTTTGGGGAAGAAGCTTATTTAGAAAAACAACCTTTTATTGTGCTGTGTAGTGTCCTTAGGGAGTGTCTGATTTTCTTTATCTTACCATCAATCTTAAAGTTAAGCACACATGAAGGATGGGGTTTTCAACTCTGAAACTACAGTTATGCACATGAACTAAAGACTCACCACTATGTTATCATGGCAACAAAAATAATAAAGCTTTCAACATTACTATGGAGGGAAAAGAAATAAACACAGTAACTCCTACATGATCCAAAGTTAGTTTTCAAGCAAAAACTATCTAGCCTCCATATTCTGAACTCTTGGGACACTGGAAGGGTTTCCTACAAAAAGAGTAATAGTCACAGCACCACACTTTTGTTCAATATAGCAAAAGCTTTTTAAAGCATGATAAAAAACCTCCTGAACTTACTGGGATTCAACAAGACTGCTGACAACATAATATTGTCACTCTTAGTAGCTCAGCACTGGCACCACAGCGCAACACTCCTGCAAGTCTTGGCAAACCCTACTGTTGTAAAGGTGCTGCAAGGTGATCTTGGGCAGAACCCCAAACACACTGGAAGAGCTGGGTCAATACTTAGCTTTGATCTGCTGAGAGACAGCGCAGATACAAGAGTGACTAGATAAACGCATCAAGCCAAAACACATCTCCGAGTTGAGCCCACACTTGGTAGGGAATCACAGTGACAATGGACTAAATCACTTTTTTTCTGATAATCTGGACTTCTATATGTAGTTTTTACATCTGTAGTCAAATTGTCTTCCACTTCTCAATATAAGCAAGGCCACAGACCAAGATCAAGGAGCAGATTTTGAGTTAACAGTAACATGGTTATGGTGGAAAGTGAGTGGGGGCAAAAATAAAAATCTGAGCAAATATTCAGAGGCTGAGCACCATGACTCTGGCTTTTTCAGCCATTTGGAAAACAGTGATCACATTGCAAATTGCTTCAAAGTAGTTTAAATCCAACATACAGAACAAATACCATGATTATGTGGAAAAAATAATGCAGATGTACAGTTTTTAACTTGACAATGTAATTAGTTATCTTCACCATTAACTGATGACCATTTGCTTTGGAGTAAAATAAAGTGTTCTATTTTTAAGTGGCAAGATAAGACTGGAAAAAAAACAAACAGGAAAGCGCAAAGGTATTTGGCCACAAAATCAGGTAAATTTAAAAATGGCTAGCAGACTCTGACAAAGGCAAGAAATATTTAAGCCAAGGCCACACTGGGTCCCAGTGCAAGCATTCTGCACTGCTCCCCTGCTCTACACACCAGTCTGTTCCTCCAAGCTGCTAAACATTCAGACATGGAAGGTTTCTGTGTTCCTGACTTTCAACACCAGGCACGGACTTCAAAGGATTTACAAAGTATGGCTAGCCAGGATGAAGCTTCCACACATAAACTACTCTTGCCTACAGAAAAAAAAAAATTACAGGAGAAATGTTATGAAAAAATTTTAACTGGATTCATGAGACATTTTTACCCCATTCCCTGCTCCAGTCCAAGGGAAGGATTTTGTAGGTCCGTCACAGCCTTTATTGTCTGTATGCATACTTCAAAACTATCCTATATCACCAGGTATTTTGCCAGTAATAGATACTCCAATACCATCTTGAATATCCCTGTGTTTTGGCTCTATGCATACAGTAGTTTCTCCAGCAGATTATTTATATAAGATTACATAGGAAATGTCCTGCTGCTAGTATTCTGCCAGCTCTGCTTTCTCTTTTGGCCAAACAGTCCTTTCCTTAAAAGCAACTATTTCACAATACAGAACGTATCTTAAAGTGAGCAGGAGCACGGAATTATTTCCCGAGCTGTTCTCTTCCAAGCCTCTGAATGCTCCTATGTGCACTTATTTGGCAGTTAAACTTTCCTTCTTGCTTTTCACACCTCTCAGAACAAATTACAGTGGTATCCTCAGGGAAGAAGGCATTCAGACAGATTTGTAAAACCAACTACAAATCCATTATCGTAATGACTCAATTAATTAAGCAGTTAGGCGTGGCTGGAAGTGACCTGCTGGGAGAGACAGTGCTAAACTTCTCGTATAGTACATAAACTACCAAGAAACAAACCCTAGAGCAGTCAACAGCAAAGGAAGCATTAATCTTTATTATCACTGGAAACACCACGAAGCTTATCCTAAAAGTTAAAGAACCACTTGAGAAAAGCAGCAATTCTCCCTGGTGCATTATCTGGATTATTTTACTGCTGTTGAGCACTAAGTCATCACAGAAAAGAGAGAAGCCTGGCATTCTTTGGTTCTTAGTGGCTTATCTAACACCATTAGAAGCTCATTTAACAGCTGTTATGTGTCCAGCCATCTCAGGTCTTTCCAGAAAGATGCTAAATACTCCCCCCCCCCAGATGTCTTGAGTTTTGAATGCTCCTGAAGTTAGCCTCTCCAGCCTTTTAGAAAAAGGATTTAAAATTATAATTGCAATGGAACGGCCACTACCCATACAGCCAATCATGACAGGTACCCCAAACACCTTCCTGGTGTAATAAAATCTTTCATGCAGAAACCAAAACACATATCATATATGGAGTGGTAAAAGGGTAAAGAAAAAAAAGTTAAGCTTAAAAAAATTAAATAAATAAAACCACAACCAACCAAAATAAAAAAGCACCAAACCAAATGAAAAACAAAACCCATTGTATTTTTTAAAAAATGAAAGAAGAAATCGTCAAGTTTTGTACCTCAAAAAAAATCTGGTGTAGAGATTAATGAGTAGTCAAGTCACCTGAGAAGCAACTGATGACATGGAGTTATACAAATGCACAGCATGTTTACATCTTTTCCAAAACATTACCCTTTCATATAATTTCATATTTGCCTTCATCCATTAATTACTTTATTGGAGCATAATAAACCCAAGGGGGCAATACAAGGTTATACTCAAATGCTCCCCATGGATTCAGATATCAACTCCTAATTAGACATGCACAAAGTTCAAAAAGAGAAAATGCATTTTGAACAACCACTAAAATACAGGTAGCCATGACAACCAGACATTTAAAAAAACCAAAACTTTATTAGTTCAACTGTATAGCTGACCTTTTATATACACAGCCAGGAAGATCAAAGAACAATTTCCCCTGCCCAAACCACAAGGAGCTGCTATTTTTCTGCAGGGGGGGCATTCATTGGTCCTGCCCTGAAAGATGGCACTCATTTGTAACTCCCACTATCCAGCATTTACAGAGATAACATTCACTTGGGATACCAAGCTCTATTTACCAAAGGCTCCCAATTAGTCTTTCCTACCTAAGTACCGCACAGATCAGATCCTACTTTGGTGTAGCAGGCCTGATGAACACACAGAACCTCTGGCCTGCAACATTGCTCTGTTCAAGCAATTCTGTTGGCATGAGGAGTGCTCTGTATCTCAGTCTGCCACAGCAGCACAAGTCAGTCTGCACCTCTCTTCCTCCCACAGCAGCTCTTTGCAGAAACCACCACCTCAGGCTGCAGGTAAGCACAGCAGTTTTGCAGCACATACATCAGTCTATGGATGCAATGTTTGCTCTTCTACATACGCTGGTTGTTCTCATTCTTATTTTCATCTCCATCTTACAAGAAATGGGCCTGTGGCCTTTGTCCACACAGAAATTTGTTTTAATTAAGACCTAATGCAAATCACTATACAGGCACTCTAGTACTAGCTTTAGTTTTAGCTACCTCCTGATGACCATCAGTTCAAAATTTGAGATTTGTCCATACACAATTGTTTTTTGAAAAACTTCCAATTTGTCCATTCCAACTTGTATTTACAATATACCAAAAAGAGCAGGAGATGGAAAGAGATATTTCCAATATATGCAAGTTATTTAGCAGTGTAAACCATACTTGACCTTCTTATTCATATACTTCTGCTGCAATACTGAATTAAAATAGCCTTTTCTTCCTTTTGTAAAGTTGTATCTTCCAACAGAAGATGTATCAGTTCTTGGATTCATGCAAAGAAAAAACACTATAATTTCTCACTGCTAAAATTATGCAATAATGCAAAATGTAGTACATAAAAAGTCAACTTAACATGTTCTGTGAATTTCTGTTATCATGCAAAGTATATACCATACTTATAGACATAGATGAAGAGGAAGATAAACTGAGCAAGTGGGAACTATGTTCTTTAGAACATACAGATATCCAGACACAAACACTTCAGTGTTTTCCTTGAGTAGTATTTGGAGAACTGTGCAATATGTGCTCCTGGCTGCAATATGCCACAACACAAGCTAGAGACATTCTGCGATCCTTGAGTAGGTGTACAGATAAATAAACAAACTAAATGGTATTTTAAATGAAATATAAACTTCTAGACTATACCCCACCAATGGTGGATTTCAGCAGGGTCATAACTTTTGCCTCACAACTGTTCAAAGCAGACAGAAAATGCTGCAGCCTTCTTAGGTTAGAAAACTGATCTTTCTTCTCCTGGTGAACAGAACACTGTGCCCACACTGTTCCTTTCAAATCCTCAAATTTCTAAAAGCTATGCCAAATGCACTTGCAGTAGGATACAGCTAGCTGTTTATTCAAGCTGAGAGCTGTATATCATTGGAGAAGTAAAAAGCTGGTCTGAAGTGAGATACAATTTCCTCTTTGCAGAGCAGGGCTATGTGGAAGCCAGGCATCAGTTTTATGCCAATTTTCTTAAGTAAGCTAAGAAAAATGTGTGGTCCTCCATACTTAGAAGGCAAGGTACTGCTATACAGGCTAAGAGTATACTCTTAAGCTCAGGGGTTTTTATTTGTCAAGACTTCAGTCTCGATAATTTCAAAAGGAACACAATTGCTCTCTTCCCCAGATATCACAGGCACTGCCACAAGCAGGTACAAGGTGCAGCTTCCCAACATCTCAGTTCTCTGCTTTGCATTGCCTCATTTAACACGCTCCCTGTTCCTCTCAGTCTCATCTCTTCCTGGTAAACAGGATCATCCATCTAGCCCCAGCTCACACCTAAACATGATACTGGCCATTAGCCCTCAGAAAGGTGAGCTCTTTGGGCAAAGTCACAAGATTTTATCACAAGTGCTTGTATGTTAGAATTTCACAGCTCATGGGCCCTCGTTACAGTCTTCAGATGGTCAATGCAGATGAGAATGTTAACCTCACCTCACCTCATTAAATCAACCTTTTTTCCTACCACTTAAGCTTTACCTGCTCCCCACAATCATGTCCCTCCCAGCAGAGCTGCTGAGCCTAGGCAAAGCACGATGCATAACTCACATTTCATTCTCTCAAGCCAAACAATTTACTTATCCTGCCCTACATACTGCTGCAACCCAGCTTCTCCTGCAGAAAGATACCTTGGTCCTTGGACTGGTCTACGTAGTCTATACTCAGCATGAGAATGTAAAATAATTTAAGTAGTTATAATGGTTAAAATAATTTTTTAAATCTTCAAAGTTGGAAGTTATTGCTGCAGGGAACACTCCTCTTTGGCAACCAAGGATACCGAGAGAATGTTCTGAAGTCCACAAATAGGCTCCAATTTGATCTCAAGATCAAATGGAGATTTGGATCAGTCCATTGAAATCACTCACTTCTAAGCACTGGCCCTCGTCCATCAGAGTAGTGGATCTCACTACTACACATGAGAGTACCTCCCTTTCACCCATAAAGATGTAGCAAAGAGAAGTATTGAATATGAACAGAATCGTAAATCTGCATTCAGCACACAGATGCCACAGCAGCGCTGCCAAGCAAACAATAAAAAAAAATGTATTTGCTGTGAGTTAAGTCATCTCTAATTTTTTTCTCAGTTCTAATAACAACTTATTCTTTTTTGTGCTTCTAATAAAAACAACTGATCTGGAAATAATCCCCCAAAATTCATTCTTCAGCAGTATTAGTGCTGATATTTAAAGTCACACAGTTTTGCCAAACAAACCGTGCCTAGCTCAAAGTAGAATCAGCATAACATAATTAACCACATTTTAAGAGTCTGAAAAGAAAATTGTGAGGTAAATAACAGGGTTTAGCGATTGGGTATTTGTGTTCAATCCAATCCCTCCTCTATTGATGGCAATGGGAAAATTGCCACTGATTTCAGACTGCAGAAACTATGTTTATACTGAAAATCTGCATTGCTTTAGGGAGCAACTGCCACTGTGAATCATAACACTGAGCAAGAAATTCACAAGCTACGTGAGTACCATGACTTGCATTTCCAAATCATACACAAATACAGTCAATTTTACATAACACTAGAAGACAAGCCTTCCTTCAGGATACATCCATGTTTGTCCCAGAAGGAGCCTATCCTTACTCCTGTGCCAAGGCTTGGGTGTCACCCACAGAGCAAGGCTGGCTCAAGCAGATGAAGGCTCTACTCCCAGTGAAGGCTGTGCAGTTTCCAGGCAGTCTGGAGGACTGGGCTCCATCTACCACTGAAAACGAAATGTTTGCAGAAAGTCTTTTTCTTATGTTTCATGAATTCCAACATCTATTTTTTAGCCAATGTTCAGAGAACTTTTTATTACAGTATTAACATGAGGTAGCCTGGAGGTGTGTTATACTCCAATGGAACATAGTACTTTTATTCAACTATTATATTTGCTAAATTAATGTAATAACCTCCTACATAATCTCATTTGGAAAAAGAGGAAGGATCTTACAGTAATCCATTCACAGCGCTTTCTCCTGACAGCTCTCACTTAAAGAGTTCAGCAGTCCCTCTAGGTGAGCAAATGCAACTTCTAATCAGATATTCATGGAAGTTGTTATCATATTAAAAGAACAACAAGAAGAAATTCATGTGGGTCTCCCAAGCAAAACTACAGCTTATAAAACATTAAATGCAAGAACCCAGAACTCATCTACATTTATGATAACTGTTGCCCATAATGTATTTTTGTGTCCTAAGAGAAAACATAACATTAAGTAAAAATGATGCTTTTCATTCTTCTATGCAAATAGCCTAAAACTGACAGAATCCACCAAGAACATCTGTTTTCTCAAAAAAATCATCCCAACAATGAAAACAAAACTAAAACATCACTGCAATACTAATATACAATGGTAAACTTGTCTTAATGCTACAGGGGTATGGAAAGCTAATAGGTGATGCCCAAACAGGCGCAATCTTCACTTAAGAAGTGGGAGATGCAAGGAATCACCAAGCTGACAAGAGCAGGACCAAGGCAGTCCTCAATCATCCTCCAGTTGTTCTCTCAACCACAGCTGTCATAAGTGTGGCAAAAAGCCCCTCTGGCCTCCTGGCAGCCACCTTGTGCCCTTTTCCAAGTTCCTTACTCCACCCTAAATGTGGCATCATTCAGCTGCCAGTCTCCTTAAACACCTATACACCTTTAGCACAAACATAGCCAAAAAACCACAAAATCAGGGCAATCCAGCTCAGGCAACAAACTTATGTTTCTGTCCTGTGTGACTTTCCCTGTAGGAGAGCTCAGTGCTGCATTTGCAAATGTGATCCCCATGGCTGTGCTCAAAATTCTTCCTCAGGTCCTACTCTTTTACCTCATCCCTGTCCTGCTGGTGCACTCTTGGCTGACTCCTGGTTCCAGCCCAACTTCCCAGCCAGGCTCCCTGGTTTTATTTCATCCTTGCCTGCTCCCTGTAACAGCCTCTGCTCTCAGCAGCACTCTGATTACATATAATCCAATTTTCTGAATTTCACTTGAGCTTCTAGACATGCTCTCACTCTGCTCTGTCCTGTGGCTTTCCTGGTGTACTCAAGCACTAGCATATGATTCCTGATCAGGGAGTTTTACCCTCCTATTGCTATTTACTTCCTGCCTTTTTCTTGCAAGCATGGTGTAGCTCTCATTCTCAGGCAGTCTCCAAAGCACAGCTACTCCTCAAAATGCAATGACTGCAGTAGGATTTAATATAACAGAATTTCTTAAATTCATGGAATCTTCTTCATGAACACTCCTGGCAGAAGTTTTTGTCTGGTTGCTTGTTCTTCTGGTTTGGTTTTCAAGCAGACACACTCTCTAGGGGATGCATCAACACAAAATGGAGAAAAGTCCACCAGTATGCACAGAAGCAAGATGGATATTGACATATGATGCAGCAGGCATCTCATACCACAAGTGCACCCTACATTTTACTGAAGGAACTCCCTTTTTTGTTGTATTCACCCTCCAAACTATCTGAAAGAGTTAAATAGCATAAAAAATTTTCATTACCTACAACCAAAACAAATTAAGAATCCATCAAACCCATCTAATGAATTAAAAACATGTTGTGTCCATCTATAGTTACAATACAGGTAATTGGGTCCAAATTACTCTGGGAAAATCACCATTCATATTTGGCTTAACAGACTCTGGGTCCATATAATAATAAATGCTGAGCACTGCACTTTACCTGATTCTAGACTCATTTGAAAGGTATGCAATTGAGCAGCCAGCTTCATACTGAACAGATTTCTAACTGAGATTCTTATTGCCCATTCAGAAGTTGTATCCCAGTTACCAAACCAAGCATCCAGTGAACAATGACAACTTGAGTCCTAATTACCGACCACTCTGCTTCTTCTGTAGCCATTTACACCCACACTAATCAACGTATGACAACTTTGAAGTATTCAAACACTTTGAAGTATTCAGAAAAATCTCTGAACAAGGAACTGGGCAGCAAACACATGCTCCTTTTACCCCTTCAAGAAGTACCAAAGCAGCATAACATAGGTCAACCTGAAGGTCAACCAGGGTCCAGCAGGATGGAGAGCCTCTGGGGAAAACTCAATATGACTCCAATGAATGTTTTCTGTAGCTGTTTTAGCTGGGATTATCTAAAACATGGTGTGTCAGTACTCCCTTGAGCAAGCAACTCAAGGGGAGAATCAAATCTTCACAATTACACATTTACAGCTAGAATATATTTTTTAAAATCCCCTCGGTACAGTAATACCTTGGTATTAGTTACCTTTTAGACTGTGATACACCTTTAAATACGTCTGCCACAATAATATTACCTGATGCATGCTGCCTCAAGTAATAATCCAAGGCTAATTTTGTTGATGTAAACAGCTCTGGAAAAGGAGGACTATTTTACCTCAGTTTGATTCTGTTTGAGTTCGTTTCAGTTAGGGCCTGTATAAAATCTTAAGGGTCAGAAATTTTCAACTTAATAAATACACATTAAACAATGAACCACGACTCAATGAAGATATTACAATCATTTCAGCAATCTGAACACATTTCAGGAAGGGAATTAATAATCACTTAAAACTCCAAGCTTTGGACATAAGACTCTTCCAGAAAACAGGATTCTACAAACATAGGCTTCAAACCTCAGAATATCTATGATACAGAAAGATTTAAAAACAAGGCTTTGATTGTAAATACATTTCCAAACCTATACATACAAAGATCTTTGTGAGTCTTCAAAACTTGTTTAGTATTTAGTAAAGGTATTTAGCCATTTGTCGCACTTATTTTTTTAATCAAGTCTGAGAAGTTCCTGAACTATCACACCTGTCAAAACTTCCAAGTCACATTAGCTAAAAAAAAAACCAAACTAGAATACACATGTTATAAAAAAGTAATATCAATCATCCTTCGTCATATCTTAGAAAAATCACCCAGTATTACCATAAATTACACCTACCAATCAAATATGTTTATTAAGGCTACAAGAATGATCATCTGAATGTTTCACCATAGCAGATGTATTATTAGTTCTACAGTAACTGCCTGCATTTTTCACATCTACTGTAGGGAACAACAGGAAAAAAAATATACCATTAACTCAATTAAAACATTTTTGTTACAGATGGCGATGATCTCAGTGGAACTAGAAAATGAATAAAATATTAGCATGAGAAAAAGGATTTGCATCTCCACACAGATATGAAAACTCAGTTTTATTAACAGCTGCTTAAGATATTTGGAAAGCAATAGAAAGCTTTCCTCCTCTGCCACTGCTCTGTCCAGCAGCCCCATTATTTGTCAGAATATTTTTAATCATTATTTATGTACTTCTGCACAGAAGTCTTTATGCACATAATTTAAAAACAAATCAACCAGTATCACCGACTTAATCTCTTATTCCCAACCTTTACAGCTCCTACCTCTTACCTAGAAAACCTATCAAACAACTTCCTGAAAAGACCTGCCAGAACTTGTGTTTGCAGACCACTGGACTTGCTGTTATCTTAGAGAAAGGTCACCTTTCAGTAATTTCAGTGCAATACACTCAAATCACCTTGACTATTATGAACTGGTATGGAAAGACACCCCACACTCAATGCTTTATCCATCTGTACCCACATGTTTACTGAGATCACCAATCATGGGTCACACTATGTGCCAAGTGGAACCAAATGATGAGAAATACTGACTACTAACTCTAGAGTAGTTAACAGACAAGTTATGAACATCAAAGGAAGCAGTTTGGCCTGGATGTAGGCTGTTTGGGTTTGCTTAAAATTTTTCAAGTAGTAAAGTTTAGACAAGTCAGTATAAAGGCACCCATTAATTTTTAGGAGACTTTTAGCCAGATGATACTTTAGGACAGCTTCACAAGACCCATATGCCCAAATCCTGCACCTGAATCATTTTATATGTGGTTTCCATTGCTATGATTATTATTGATTGCTTGACACAAAAAATTCTACAAGACCTAAATCTTTCTCACTGCAGTGTTACAGCTTTGGCATGGCCATACTGGATCTATCAAGGTTGCTTTTTAGGCTCTACCGCATTATTAAATGTAATCTCAACCTAAATATTCTCCTTTTTTCCTCTGGTACACGTATGTCAAAGAATGCAATCGTGATAAAATCACCAGCGGACTATCAAGTAGTTAATCAGCTTTAATAAACCTTACATAGTCATAGTTTTAGATTATTAAGCAGCAAGTGCCTAAATGCAAGCTTACACAACAAACAGCTAAGTAAAAGCTACTGGAGAATCATTACAGTCCTGAAAGACTCCTCTTCTGAAAAGTCTTAAAGAGTTACGCTGCATAGACAGATGTGACATGTATTTAAAACACTTAAATTCTGTCACCACATATCAGAACACAAACTGAAAGAAACCAAGCCTCACTGCTTTTATTGTAGGTTTGTTTTTTTAAAGCTATAAATGTCACAAGCATAAATTCAAGTCTTGAAATAACACAGCTGGCTGTATTGATACACTTCCACTGATTAGTTCAATTGCAAAACTCTCAAACTTGCAGTTCTTTGGCTAGTAGTGTATTACGAGCAAGAACAACTCAACTGGCTTTTAAAAGAAAAAAAAAACCCCTCTGCATGAATTGGAAGAATTTCAGAAAAAGGTCTCATAGCTCTACTGTGACTGAAGTCTCTCGAGCTAAAGAGTCTGCAGCTGCTACTTCAAGTTCATTTCATGGCCACAATCTGCTGCGTTATCTGCTACAGTATCTTAAAACAAAGATCCAGGAAGAAAACAAACACATGATCCCAAAAGTTTGTCTTGCATGCAAACAAAGCAGAGAGAGCAGCCTGATAAGAATTGACAGAGAAACATTTTGGTAGAAAGTTATGAAGTATTTCAGTAGCATTATATAACGAATTATACAGCCTTCCTACTCATTTATTACAGTGCTTATACATGGCAATGGCAGAAAGAACATGCCAGAAGGAAAATAACATCAGTTAACTCTGTTTAGAGCCCCCCACACAGGAAGGCTCGCAAAGCGTTGCATGTAAAGAAAGCAGAAATCCTGTTCTCTAGTTTTCCAAGCACTGTCTTCTGCTCTCCTGGCCTAAAAGTGGTGGCCATTGTTATTTTATTTGCAAACAACTGGCCCTGGATTACTGACAAGCCAAAAAACAAACCAACAATTTAGTCAACGCATAGTCCATGCCTAGGCTTCCTAGAGAACAGGTCAAGTTCTATGATCTCTTGCCATTTCTCTAGTTTTATCTCCAAGCATTCTTGTCTGCTGATTTTAGCTGCCTCATGGCAAACTCTTTCTTGTTCCAGTTCTGTAGTAAGACCATTCGCCTCTTCCTTGCATTAGGGAAAAAAAACCCCACAAACACAAAACCTTAAAAAAACCAACAAATGCACATTAGTGAAGCAACCTAATGCACAAGAATGGCTACAACTATTTTTCATTAATCTTATTTTAAATTTACCTTAATCTACAAAGCAGTCAACATCAGCAAAGCAAAATGGGACTAAGAATATTTTGGCTGCGCTTTGTTCTTTTTATATAAATGAGTTCTCTTGTTTCTGAAGCCAAATATAGAGCACATGAACACACTGAAGATTATTTAGAAGGGTCCATATTTTGCAATATATGCCAAGTGGAATTTGCTGCAGGGAAGGTTTTTAAAGCAAGTCCCTGTTCGGTCTTTGTACCTCACAGTTATACTGTGGGTGCCAGAACACTCCAAGGTAAGCAAGTCTGGCTTCCACTGGAACTGAACTCTGAGATGCTAACCTTGAGACTTGCAGAGTTCCAAAAGACAGCTGTGGGGGAAAAAAGCTGTTAAAAGTGTACTTTGACCATCTAAATTTACAGAATTTTAACTTTTTGCTTAATTGAGCAAGACCACTCACATTTAAAGTACATCTTTAAATAGCTGGGAGAGAAATGGGAAAACAGAGCAAGTGTGTTCAACTCCTGCAGAGTAAGAGCTTGTCCTGACTGTGCAACTTCCTTTGCTTTCTTAAGTCACATTTTTCAGCAGATAAGATCAGCTTAGAGGAAGCAATAGAATACTATTTTGACTATAGATTTATATGAACATATGGCCTTTCTGGAGTAAAATAAATATAATAAATCATTAGAAAACTCATTTCCCTGTAAAACATACAATGCTTGAGCAGAAATCCTGGATGTTGAAGTCCGGAGAAGAGAAAAAAAAAGTGAAGTAAGTTGGAAGGTTTTATCTTAGTTCCAACTAAAATTTACATTTAACACCTAATGAATATGTCCTAGGATGTTAGAAATACCTGAAAATGCAGACAAATACATTATTAATTTCTACCCCAAGTCAAAAGTATTTCCTAGTATAATGCCAAAGGAAAACTGTGATTTAAAACACTTTCATATACCACTGAGACAACCTTGTGGGAAAAGAAATGCAATGCTCTGTATGGGGTCCCAACACTGTGCATTACAGATGCACAACCTGTGAATTCTCAAGTTCAGACACCTGCTACAAATCACAGCCATGTTATCTAATTTAATCCACCAATTTAACAATTAAGGTTAAGATTAACAATGGTATTTTTAATTCCACTCCTATCATAAGACCATTCCAAATCCTTACAGGGCCTGGAATAACTTTCTAGTTTTCAGACTGGATCTACGGATAGGAATCCTTAGCTTTTGTCCAAGAAATCTGGTTTTCCTCTCATACAGTATTCATTCCAGAGACTTTATCAGCCCATCCTAGCTATCCTTCCATGCATCTGCTACAGTTTGAATGCACCATTTCTAAGCACAGGACACTGAGTTTACTCTGTGTTTCAGATGAGGCCTTGCCTGTTCTTTATATAAGAACATTAATACTTTCTTACCTCTCTCAAGAGCTTTTCTCTTTAGGATCCATCCTAGGATATTCTCAAGAAACTTCCTCCAGTTAGAAGAGTGATCATTATCACTATGTCCTAATCATTATCAGATGTGCTAAATTATCAATATTTAGCTATCAACCTGTAGTGAAAATACTACTCAGTCATTAACAATTACATACCATTTATGACATATGTACCACATGGAACTAGTATAGTCTGTAAAAATAATGATACATTTTAACTGAAATTCAAGACTGTGTATTTCCAATTTTTGAAACCTTCACGCACTTCTAAGAGGAAACTATCACCTCCATACCAGTACAGTTACAGAACTTTGGTCCTTTAGTAAAGGATTTGTACATTTATGCAACTTCAGACTTTTGGAAGCATTCCCATGGCATTCAGTGGATGTCTTTAGAACACTAAAGCCACCCTTAACGCTTTGCTGGACTTAATGGGTTAATATTTCAACGTGGAACTCGCAAAAGACCCTCGAGGCTCTTTTGCATTTAACTACCTCGATCTCCTCTAAACGTCTAAAGCTTTAAAATGCAAAAGGCAAGTATTTCGCGTATCCATTCTTCCTTTGAATAGGCATACTAAGCTGCAAGAGCTAAGCATGCGTCCTGAGCTTCCTGCATTGAGGTAGAGCTCTACCCAGTGCCTTCACACATTTACAGATGAGAAGCCTTATTTTCCGCTGTTCTCCCGATGCCTTCCAAATGCAAATCGCTAACAAGAGGATCACGTGTGACCATATGCTAAATTAAGTTCGCCCAGGAGATTTCATTCATCGGTTCCCCAGAAACTGGCGATTAAGCCTACCAGCCTGCAAGGAGATGCAATTTAATTCAAACCACAGAGTTTATTAAAAAAAAAAAAACATAATCATAAAGCCATTTTCCTCACCAGACTATAACAAAGGCGGAGGCTTTAAGATCACGCCCGACCTGTTAATTTCACATTAAAGGTGCTAAACACCCGGCGCTGCTCCGCAACAACCTGTACTACAGTCCATCTCCAAACACACCTTCTGTTAATTTGTGACACTGCATATTTTGCTGCTCAAGAACTAAGAAAGCCAGCGCTGTAGAAGCTACTTATTTTGCCTTCCAAGTGCTTCATAAATATTAAATAAGAACAGATACAAGCTGGTACACAAAAACTTTACAAGTCGGCGGGAAGCTGCCCCACGGGTCACGCACGACCGCGGGGAGACCCCGACCCCTCTCAGCGTCGGGAGCAGCACCCCATCACAGACCCCGGAGAGCCGCTCGGTCCGGGCACGCACCTTGTCCCGGGGGCTCCGGGGAGGCAGCGCCGCGGCCCCGCTGTCCTTGCTCGCCCCGGCAGGGCAGCGGCGGTGAGCGCCGGAGCGGAGCGGCCGCTCCACCTGCGCGGAAGGTGCGCGCAGCCCGTCCCCGGAGGGCTCCCACCATCCCTCTACCCACTCCGACCCCCTCCAACGGGCAGGGTACACCGGAGGGCGGCTTCAAGCTGGGAAAACCGGCGGTGGGACCCGCGCAAACTTCCCGGGGGCGCGGCACACCCTTACCTTGATGATGCTGCTCCTCCGCGGGGTGGCCTTGGCCGCCTCCAGCAGGCAGGCGTCGGGGTCAGGCGCTGCCACTGGCCCCAGGCTGCCGCCGGGGAAGCGCTCCGCGGTACCCACGGCCGAAACGCCGCTGCGGCGCTCCCGCCTCCTGCCCCCGGCTGCCGCCGGAGCGTCCAGCGATGCCAGCTCAGGCTCCTCTTCGGCACGGTAAGCGGCGTCGGGAGGAGCACGGCTCGCCGCCGGCTGCTCTCTGCCGCCGGCAGCCTCTGCCATCGCCCCGCCGAGCGGTATCAACTTCTCCAGAGCGCTGGGAGGGCGGGGGAGTGACACGGACGGAGGAATGGACGGCGTCCCGCGGCGCTCCTCTCACGGCACGGCGGTGGCGGCAGCGCCAACTTTCCCCGGAGGAGCCATGCCCGTCCCCGGAGCGGAAGGTGCCCGCGCGGGACTCCGCGGTGCCAGCGGGGCGGGGGACCCGGAGAGCGCGCAGGAAGTGCGGCCACAGCCCCACGCTGTTGTGACAGGAGCCGGGCTTGTGTTGACGGGCGGCACTGATGGACGGCGAGCTCGGCCAATCGGCGGCGCGGCCGCCCCCCGGCGGCGCAGCGGCAGCCAATAGCCTTGGGGAGGGGCGTGCCCGCGGGACTCCTGGACGGGCGGTCGGGGCGGTGCGCGGGGGGCGGCCGGGGCGAGGTAGGAGGACTTGTAATACCTGGTCGCCCCTGCACGACCTTGACGAACAGGGCCTGTGGAGGACCGTGCTGCCTTGTCGAGAGCGTTCGTGTGCCGGGCCGGCCGCGGGAATGTTTCCCCGCTCATGTTTCAGGCAGGTTTGGGCTGCCTCTGTGCCAAAGTAGAAACAGCGTGTGGAAGAGGTGACTCGTGTTAAACACCCTGCAGCCCCCATAGCCCTCATGTGGACGCACCGTGGTAGGAACAGGGATGCTGCCCGAGCCGGTCGTGGGGGCTGGGGGTGTAAGGCGCACCTTAAGGCTGCTGACGGCGGGCAGGCAGAGTGGGTGCGAGGCTTAAGGGAGAGCTCGCAAAAGACGACGAAGACTCACGTTGGGCTTCCTCCGCCTCTTAGAAACGAGCCAAAAGCGAAGCAGGTTGTGTGGGGCTCGCTGCGCTCTCGGCCCGGGGCGGTCCCGCTCCCGCCCTGCCCCTCAGAGCCCCGGGCCGGCCGGCGCTGGCAGGGCCGACACCGCCCCCT